>SNQJ01S0084188.1:0-34666 GCA_010110895.2 Picea sitchensis
TGTGCCTTCAATCATCGTATGAGCGATGACTCCATCTGTCATGTGAATCTCTCTGTCTCCCATTCTGACCATAACGCACAGATCTTGAGCGGCTTCATTGGTATCTCCACGGGGTACGAGTTGGTACCTGGTACTGGAAATCATGTTCCAAAAATAGAAGTGGTACCTAACCCAAGCGACATTAGTTTCAATATCAATTTAAAGCATCAAAATGCATAAGAATAGCTTGAAACGTAAAGATACCTTAAGTAGCCCCATTGAATGGTAGGGAGGTGTCAATTATGTCAAAACAAGGCCAAAAGGGGTGGTACTGGGTATAGAAATGTAGGTCTTTGGAATATAATATAGGAAAAAACATGATCAAAACTGGAGACCAACACATGTCTTTCCTCCTTTCCCGCGAAGTGCTCCAAAGAATCTATTGGTGGATTTTTCTGCTTGTTGAGTTGTCCATGATACATCTTCCTTGTTGATCTGTCTTCCTCGATCCTCTCATTCAATGACACATTTTACCTTAATTTGCTCCTTCTTTTATGCTTCTTTGGCTACTTTGACCCAATCTCAGTCAATGTACCTTCCACGCAGTTCTCACTTCACCTTCTTTCCTTTATATTCGCTTTCTTCCATAACCAATGGCCAAAAAATACCAACAGGTGACACATCTTCCTTGAGTGGAGGTGCCACCCCATTCAAGGTAAAAGTCAACTTCAATATTCCTATATTTGAAGATCAGATAGATGTAAATGTTGTAGACAAGTGGTTGAATCTACTAGAAGGGTATGTTTTTGTCCATAACTTTTTGAATAAAGAAAAGATTAATTTTTCACTCCTCAAAGTCGTTCCCCATGTCAAATATTGGTGGAAACATTTCTGTGAGCAAAAGGAAACAAAGGAACCCGCATTATTTACAGTCATGACCACCTGGGAATCCTTCAGGGATGTTATTAAGGAACAATACTACCCTATCAAAAGTTATGACAACTTGTATACCAAATGGACCACATTGCGACAAGAAAGAGACCAAGCAATGCCAGAGTTCAAAAATATCTTCCATACCTTGCGCACCAAGCTGGGTATCAAAGATTCAGATTGAGATCTAGTGCTCAAGTATCGCGGTGCTCTGCATAGATACATCTAAACCGAAATGGAATTTTTGGACATCTCGTCCTTGGGCACGACCTACCGATATGTCGTCAAAATATATGTTGTCAAAATCAAGCATAAGCTCAAACAAAAGACACAATAGTTTGGGCCTGGGAACCCCTCACAAAAAAACTCAGGAAAGGGTGACCCTAACCGAAAAAACAAAGGACAAAGAAAATATGGACAACATCAAGACAACCAGTCCAAGACACAAGAAAAGAAGGACACCGGAAAGACAAAGAAATATATCGGGAAGTGGTGCGACTTCCATAAGATACCTTGGCATAACATTTTTGACTATTTCTTAAAGCATTCCTTGGTGGCCAAAGTGAAAGCCTCTGAATTAGATGTGGTTTCAGACTCTGAGTCAGAACTAGAAAGGGGAAGACAGATCATTAGTGCGGAACCCAATGCCACTATTGGTACCACGAAACTCTAACCTGATGAACCAAATGAGCCATAAGAAGGTGAGCACCTCTTCCATTCACATATGTGGGTAAGAGAAACCCCACTACACTTGATCATTGATAGTGGTAGCTAGAAGAACCTCATCTCAGCAGAGGTGGTCAAGCAGCTGGCCCTGCCAACAACATCGCACCCAAAACCCTACACCATTGGATGGCTCGACCAAGGATGTGATCTCTGCATCGACCAACAGTGTCGACTTTCGTATGACATCAAGCCCTTCAAAGACGATGTATTTTTTGATGTTTCTCCTCTCGAATTTTGTAATGTTCTTTTGGGCCAACCTTATTTATGGAAACATCATGGTGTATATGAGTCTAATCCTCGTAGTTTTATTATTACTTTGAACAAGAAAGTATTATTTACTTGATATATGCCAAGGAATGTAGGTAGGTCATATCTTAGACTGGGAAATTTGTCTTCTTTGTGATTTTCTCTTAGAGTGAGTGAAATATCGCAGCCACATCCAGGGCCTACGTGGCTGATCTCTCCACACAATAGAAGCAAGTGTATAAGGTCATGGAAGAATACTCATGTATCTTCTCCTCTCCTACCATGGTACCTATACACTGCTAGGTCAAGCATCCCATCAATCTGACCCCAGGTGCACCACTACCCAATGGGCCAGTGTATTACCTCTCTCTATTAGAAAATGAGGAGATCAAGAGGTAGATCCAAGAACTTCTCCACAAGGGGAACATCCATCCCATCTCATCACCTTGTGGGATCCCAATCGTGTTGGTGCAGAAGAAAGATGAGACCTGGCGACTCTTCATTGATTACCGGGCCCTGAATAAAATCATAGTCTAAAACTGGTACCTAATTCCCCGAATCAACGACCTCCTTGATTAGCTCACAAATATTTCAGTAAGATTGATCTGAATTCTATCTACCACCAGGTCCCAATAGAACAAACAGATGTATGGAAGACTGCCTTCAAGTCAAAAGAAGGTCTTTTTGAATGGTTGGTCATGCCCTTTGGTTTAACAAATGCTCCAACACATTTTATGAGGATGATGGATGATATCCTATGACCTTTCACCAATAATTTTGTAGTGGTGTATCTGGATGATATTCTCATCTACAATAATACTTGGGAGGAACACTTGTAGGATATTCAGCAGGTTATGCACACCCTGCAACAACACAAACTATATGAAAACTTGGAAAAATGCTCCTCCGGCATGGACAAGATCCATTACTTAGGCTACATCATTGATCAACATGGTGTGCATGTGGATCCAGCCAAGATCCAGGGCATTCATGACTAGCCAGCCCCAACCACACTCATTGAACTTCAGATCTTCTTGGGCCTCACCAATTTCTATCGTAGGTTCTTGATGGGATTCTCTCATATCGCATGGACCCTCAGGCAAGTAACCAACGGTGGTGGTAAGGAAAACATTGTGTGGGGCCTGTCCCAACAACAAGCCTTCGATGAATTGAAGAATATTTTATGCTCATCCCTGATACTTTCATTACCATACCTACAACATCCCTTTGAGATCGAGACAAATGCTTCATACTATGTTGTGGGTGACATTCTCACTCAACACGGCCACCCCATGGCATATCATAGTGAGACACTATCAAATGTTGTCTTTAAGTACCCTACTTATGACAAATAAATGTACTCCATTGTGCAAGCTTTCCACCAGTGGAGATATTACATTCTTGGGAAGGAGACAGTCATACACACTAATCACAAGCCACTACAGTTCATGAAAAACCAAGGAAAATTGCAGAATGACTACCATCATAAGTGGTCAACATACTTAGAACAGTTCCACCTCAACATCAAGTATAAAACATAAAGTACCAACCAAATTGTTGACTGCCTCAGCTGACCTCTAGTCGCGACACTCACCACAATGCTAGAATCTTGTGGTCATGAGACCTCTGGATGGCCCCACCTCTATGAGACAGACCCTGACTTCTCCACACCTACCAAATGTTGGGTGCCAACTCAGTGGTCTCTAATTTCCATCTTCAAGAAGGGATGTTGTGTCATCTGGTCCATATTTGTGTTCCATCAAGTGATCATGAAATGTTGATTTGGGAAGCTCACTACAGTCGGGTGGCAGGACACTTTGGCATCGAAAATACAATGGTAGTGTTGTAGAAACATTTCTACTGGATGAAACTTCGACAGGATGTCGGCAAGTATATCAGAACCTACACCGCCTGTGCTATTGCCAAACCGACCATTAGGAAACAAAGCTTGTACATCCCTCTTCCTACTCCTAATAGGCCATGGTAATCCATCACAATGGACTACATATCGGGCCTCCCATCCACTAAGAGGGGAAATGACTATGTTTTTGTGGTTGTTGATCGCTTTTCCAAGATGGTGATTCTAGCTGCCTGCAAGAAGAAAATCACAACAAAAGCCACTGCCAAGATCTTCTTTGAATGAGTATGGGTACATTTTGGGATCCCACAAAATATTATCTCAGACTGTGACAGTCAGTTCCTCATCTCATTCTGATCGAGCCTCTGGTCACTGTTGGATACCAAGCTCACCAAATCCACTGCCTTCCACCCCCAGAAAGATGGGAAAACTGAGGACATAAATTAGATGGTCGTACATATCCTTCGCATGTACAATTAAAAACACCCCTGCACATGGGATGAGAGTCTTCCCTTTGTCCAGCATAGCTACAATGAGCCCTGCATAGCTCAACTGGCCACAACCCCTTTTAGGTGGGGTTGGGATTCCAACCATTGGGCCCCATAAAATGTTGCACTACCCCTGGCGACCACCTCAAACAACTCATCCCCTACTCCACCAAAGGTTGAAAAATTCACCTGGTTCATTGAGTGGATTGAACACATCCACCAACAGGTTATGGATATTATAGAGAAGTCTAATTCCAAGTACAAGAAACACCATGATCAACATCACGTGCCACATAAGTTTCAGGTGGGTGACAAAGTTTGGTTACATTTTCAAAAAGAACGCCTTACATGGTCCCATAGGAAGCTTCGCCCACTCTATTATGGTTCGTACACCATCACCAAGGCTATGGGTGACAATGATTTTGAGCTCAACATTCCCCCCTTCCTTGGTCTACATCCATTCTTCAACGTGGCTCTCCTTCGACCATATTTCCAACCATTATTGAACACCTCAGAGATAGTAGAGTAGTTGACACCAACAAAGCTCAACCCTGACTACATGCAACAAGAATTTAGTGATCAAATTGTGGACACACAGATCAAGGGCACTCGACAGCAAAGGACCCAACTTTATCTAGTCATCAAAGCAAGGCAACTCCTGCACCATGGCAAGTGGCTCACCCGGGGCCAAATTCAACAGAAATTTCCTCATATGATGGGGGAACTCAACACAATGGAGACCATTGCTTCCTAAGGAGGGAGGATTGATCCAGGTGGATATTGGTGGCCACCCATCTATTCCACTTGCTTGAAAAATAGTTTTCCACCTTGGCAATTTTTCGACAGTTTTTTGGGTTCCAAACTTTTGGGGCCATTTTGAGGCCCTAAACGATGATTTTTGGGGATTTGGGGCCCAGGGGATTGGCAGAGGTACTTCCTTGGGCCATTAACAAATTTTTCTTCTCGATTAGACATTTCCAATGGGCTATTGTGTGCCTAAAACGAAGATCATATCCAAAAGTTACAACCCCGGAAATTCGATGTACTAACTTACCCAAACG
This sequence comes from Picea sitchensis, assembly GCA_010110895.2. NCBI lineage: Eukaryota > Viridiplantae > Streptophyta > Pinopsida > Pinales > Pinaceae > Picea > Picea sitchensis. The sequence continues at coordinate 5,289 of SNQJ01S0084188.1, forward strand.
GGGCCCACATGACTTTTGGCGCTTCATCTCCTAGGGTTAGGTTTTTGGATTTATAGGGTTTTTGACATTCCTGTTTATTGAAAAATGCCATCGGACCCTCATTGTAGCCATCTTCTTGCGAATTAGCACAACCGTCACATCTCTTCTCAAAGATAAGTGACCACCATTCCAACAAGCTTGTTTTCCGCTGCATTTTACAGTTTCAACTTATTTCCTTATTGAATAGAAAACCCATTTTACTATATCTCTATTATTTTGTATTAATCATCTTTTAATAATCTGTATTCATTTTTTTTTTCTCATAAAATCCGGATCAAAAGTCGACATAGGATTGACTTCGACTTGAAAGTTTTGGCACAAAATCAAGAAAGTTGAACAACTCGTCGAAGAGACATGGAAAGCGTAAGTTTTCTAGGACAAAGTTTTCAATGGAAGAGAATTCATCCTAGAGTAAATAATTATGTAAAGATTTTTTATTCAATATTCAAGGAAGACAAAGAAGATACAGAAAAACTCGACTTCCCCCCAAGTTATAATGAGGTTGTAGAAGGAGAACGATGACTAGACAACTCAAAAGCACTCAAGTGGATGGAAATAGAAATTAAAACTAAGGAATTTGACATCTCAATAGATGTTCGAACGACTGAAAATGGTGATAATAGGTGACTATGGGTCGGACAAACAAACTACAGATATATCTGACCTATTGTGAGAATATTATGAAGTTTTCGCATGCACTTACAAATTCCTGAAAGGATTAGTGCAAGATATGGGGGAGATGAAAATCGACCTCATCTTGGGGGCCAAGCCCATAAAAAAGAGGCCATATAAGATATCACACAAGTATAATCCCTTAGTTAAAAATAGATAGAGTCAATGTTAGCCTCTGACATCATATACCCTATTGACAAGTCAACGTGGTAAAGTCTGATGGTTGTGCAACCTAAAAAGAACAACATGAAAAAACTAAGAATATGTGTTGACTTATGGGGGTTAAACAACATAACTGTAACCAATCCATTCACAACATTGTTCATCGATGAAATACTTAATGAAGTCATTGGTAATGAATGTTATTCTTTCACATATGTCTTCTTGGGCTACAACCAAGTACCTATTACAAAATAAGATTAGGGGAATTTTTTTTTGTTTATGAGTTCAGGTCATTCTCATACAAAGTAATGTCATTTGGGGTCAAGAATTCTCCAATAGTATAATGTTGGATAGTGGTCAAAGAATTTCAATAATATATTTACAAAACAATGGACCAATAGGTATTTTGTTGGGTAACATTGTATGCAAAGATGCAATCAAGGTCGACATGGCCAAAATAAAAGTTATTCTCAACCTGAAGCCACCAATCAATCAAAGGAAAATAAAAATATTCTTTGGGAATACTGGATACTACAAAAACTTTATTCGGCATTACTTTGATATAACCTTCCCAATTAATGAGTTGCTAGAAGAAAAAAAAGTTGAATTCCAATGGAGCCAAGAATGCAATGAATATTTTGAGATGTTAAAGAGAAAATTGGTAGAAACACCCATATTAAGATTTCAATACTGGTCACGAAAGTTTCATGTCCATGTTGATGCATCCAATGTCATTATCGACTCAGTACAATCCCAACCATACGATGACATGGTTGAGCACCCCAATGCATATGTCAGTTGAAAGTTGAATAAAGAAGAAAAAAATTATTCGACAATGGAACGAGAGGCTTTAGCCATGATATTCTCTCTACAAAATTTCTACATCATTTATTGGAAAACCCATGCATATTCTTCAAGGACCATCAAGCAATTAAGTATTTAGTTAAAAAACCAATCCATCATGGAAAAATATGTTGATGGCTACCACTATTCCAAGAGTTCGACGTTGAAGTAGTAGTTGGACTAGGAAAAACAATTTTGTCCCATAGCATCTATCCCAACTTGAGATGGGAGAGGACCCTACTGGGATAGAGGATGACTTACCTGATGCACATCTATTTAAGGTTGAAGCTTCCCCAAGGAAATTGAAGAAATCATAAAAAATTTGGAAGAGGGGAAGGCTAGTGTGATCGCCAAGATAACAAAAGGAATATCCTAGCATCGAAAGAAACACCATTCACTCTCATGAATGGGTATATCTATAATCTAGGCACTGATGATAATATGAGAAGATGCACATTGGAACATGAATGAGAAGATATAATTAATGAAGTGCATGGAAGGATTATGGGAGGTCATTTTGAAGTCAACACAACAACCAAAAATATCCTTCAACAAGATCTATGTTTTCCGACATTACATAAGGACTGTCGAGAACAGGTGAAGAAGTGTGATAAATGTCAGAGGATGGGTCAACCTTTGTGGAAAAATGAAACACAATTACATTTGGTAAATCCTATTTTATCTTTCGATATATGGGCTATCGACTTTGTCGACCCTTCCCGAAAATAGCCGAAAAAATTGGGGATATGTACATCATCACATCAAATGAATATCTAACTAAATATGAAGAGGAAGAACCAGTTGAAAACTATATAAAAGAGACAACAACCAAATTCATATATGAAAATATAGTAAGCATATTTGATTGTCCCTTAACATTGATTAGTGATCAAGGAACTCATTTTGTCAATGACACAATTGAAATATTACTTAAAATGTTCATGATCGACCATTGGAAGACAACCACTTACCATACACAAGTCAATGGCATTGTCGAGTCCTTTAATAAAACATTGCACAAGGGCCTAACAAAAATATGTGGACTCGACATGGATGATTGGGATGACAAGGTCCTAGCAATATTGTGGGCTTACAAGACAACATACAAAATATTGATTGGCCAAACACCATTTAAGCTTGTTTATGGTCAAGAAGTTGTAATTACACTACACTTCTATGAAAATGCAGGAAGGATAACATCTATACTTGAGTTCAACTATATTATTAATACAAGAAAATGCTTCTACGAATTGAACCAATTAGAGGAAGAAAGGATGTTTTCACAACATCATCATGAGGCTCAAAAGAACCAACAAAAATCTTGGCATGACTAACACATAAAAAATAAAGATATTAACACATGATATTGGGTATTATTTTATGACAATCAAATAAAGGGAAGTCCATGAAAATTATAAATTGCATGGTTAGGTCCTTACTTGGTCAAGGACATCTAACCATTGGGAGAAATTCAACTAAGGACTTTGCAAGGGCACCCATTTAAAGAAATATAATTCAAAGTAGCCTCAAACACATGCTAGTGAAAACCTCTTCAAGGGCGCCAATAGGATTCGACTAGGTCAAAAACCCTTCGGGGAAGCCTAAGTCGAAGTCAAAAATAAATAAAAGAAAAAATAAAAGAAAAGAAAATAAGACAAGAAATAAAAGAAAAGAAAAAGAACTTAGATTAAACAAAAATAAAAAGGAATTAAGATAAGCAATAAACAAGTCAGTTATTAGAATTAGGAACAAAATTGTTTGAAGACAACAAATTATATGACCTACCCAAATCACCAAAAATAATTCATTTTAGCCAAATATATTTAACATGAGAAGAGAATAGAGCCCCTGGTCATCACAAAGGATACTTAGAGAGGAAAAGAAAAAATATAGATGAATTTATGCACCAAGACAAGATTTTTCGCACCTCTTAAATAGACAAGTCAGTGAATCCAGTGAAAGAGAAATATCCCATCCAGTCGAACATGAAATCCTCCTATCAAGAGAGGGAGAACATTACAAACAAATAAAGAGACAAAAATGTAAATCAATCAAGCGTGGAAATCATAAATCAAGTGAGCGTAATTATCTTCAAACAAATCAACAAAAAGAACATGGATCCAAAAAGATGAAGATTAACAAAGTCGAAAATCAAAAGAAAATCGACTTGGTTAGGAAATTCAACGAGATATATTTGATCGACTGAAAAATCGACCCGACCAAGAAAACCAAACAACAAAAGTGGACCAAGTCAAGTGAACTCCCTAAGAAAAAAATCGACTTAGTTGAAACAACTAGACACCGAACACAATCAATACCCAACATGATGTTGGATTACTGAGAGGGGGGGTGAATCAACAATAGAGCAATTTAATCCTTTTTAACCATAAAATGCAAGTGTTATATCAATGTAGAATTATCATCCAATAGTTTCAGAGTAAATAAACAATGAACAAATGAGCAATCATACACATACACAGTACACCAGTGTTTTTATGTGGAATATCAAAGTGGGAGAAAACCACATAATGCTTTTTATTATATGTCTTTAAGAATTACATTCGTTGGAAGCACCAACTTCCTTTGTTTTCCAGCTGCAACTGGAAGTAGGCTCCAAGCCCCTAGTTTCTCAAGCTATAACATGATGGAAGCTCCAACTCCCCAATTCTACAGATACAACCAGAAGGAGGCTACAACCCCATATTTTCTTCGGCTACAACTAGAAGGTGGCTACAACCACCTGCCCTTGCCCCATCCAACTGCCCTGAAATAAAAGTATAATGATGGAACCACTGCCACACTATCACTGTGAGATATATTGTTGTAAACCTGTACCAATCAACCTGTAATCAACCTATACCATAAACAAGTGCATCAACCATGCACCAACTTGTACCAAACAACCTCTAATCAAGTTGTACGATAAACAAGTGCATCAACCATGCACCAACCTGTACCTCAACCTATACCATCAATGCGTGCATCAACCATGCACCAAATATGTACCAATCATGCATCAAATACACATAAACTATGACTCATCAATATGTACCAACATCATCAACTATACACCTCATGTATGTGCCAACTCACCAACTATTTGTCTCAACCATGTACCCAACATGTACCTCAACCGTATACCAAATACATATACCAATATAACCATCAAAAGTTCTATAGAAATACATCACAATATCCATATCCAAATACCATAAACCATTACATCAAACCATGTTCCACAACCTCACTGTTATAGAACCTCTATCTATAACATACCTCAAATAGAATCCCTCATCAATTTCATCATCCAAATATGATTTGTAACTCTGTAATAGACCTCATGTATCTGATCACATACCTTCAAACCTTCCTTAACTTTAACAACAAGAGACTAGCATTTTATCAAACTTTACTATAGTCTCACATGACTAATTTTGGATTAGTAAACAACCCTAACTTGAAATAATCATAATTGTGTACCTGTAATGAATAAAGATCTGAAAATAGTACACAATGTTCTTCATGTCTTTTATGCAATTCCTCTAGGTTTCACTACTTGGAACCTCTCAGAAAAGGAGTTATAGAAAAAATGGCATACCTTGTTGAATTATGGCTTTTTCTAGAGAGAGAACTTGAGGAGTGCTCCCCGCACAAAATAATTGTTTTATGGATATGAAAATGGTACACAAAATACTACAGACTATACTCTAACTAATACATTTTGTCTTACTAAAGTTTATTTTTTTATGAATAAGTTATGACGTTTTTACCCGAAACACCTATTTTAAACTAGTTTCAGGACTAGACACAAACCCTATTTTCCACAGAGTGTAACTCCAAAAGTAAAATGACCCACAAGCTTAAATTTTTATCACAAATACTTGTATATGTTTCCTCAGCAACCTCCATATTTTGTGGTCTTAATCATTTTAAAAATATATATATTTTGAAAATGGTGAGATGACCTGTAAATAACATACCTTAGAAAACATCATCAAAATAATTTATCCTTCCTTGAATTTTGTCCTTCTTTACTTCACCTTCCCTCTGAAATTTGGATTAGATATCCTTTGGTTACCTTAGTCACTTTTATATGTTCAATATGCTCAAGTGTGATTAAATGAGAGACCTTTGACTCTTATTTATACTTTCATGTAGCTTCCTCAAGGTGTTACCTTCTAACCATCTTAACCCACTTTCCTTATTTTAGGGCTAACCCACTTCTAACCACTTGTCCAATTAATCCATTAACTTTATTATTTAAATAATTTATTTTCTATCCACTTTCACATATAGTACACTCATCACTTCACTTTATTATTTAAATAATTTCTTCTTTGCAACCACTTTGACTACTTTGACCTTTTGGGGCTTCTAGATGACTCATGAGGATTCTCCAACTTCACATGGACATAACTCTCTAACCGTGAGGAGTTATGTGACATTCCACATACCATAGGAAATGTCATGACATGTACTATACATCTATAATATTCTTACCTTCAAATATATTTAAACTCGTACCATTATACATCAAAAAATCGTGGGTCCATTACCCAAACCTCTGTGCTACCGGAATTCACTACCGAACTTTCTTCAAGGGTTGACATCAATTACAACCAACCCAGTTAATAAAAATTATCCCCCTTTTTCATTGATGGAAAGACTTTGATGCAATACTGAATTCATATCACTCATTCTCCCCCTGTGACCATCGTTTCCCCTAGAACCATGCCAATGTGTTGTTTCTCCAAGCATTTGACTCTCTATCATGCATCTGATAAATCTCTCCCTCTTTGTCATGAATGGAAAATGTATATTTCCATCCTTGACTTCTCCCCTTAACTAAACTTTCCTTGGGGATACTCCCCCTAACTGAACCCTTCCTGAAACTGATTTCCCAACCTGAATTGTCCTATTTATGGTGCTTCCTCGTGTAAATCTAAGACATATAAGATAATCATTCAAAATAATTTATTTTGGAGTAGAAATTACTACGAGTCTCTGGCGAAGATACTCAAAGGATTATCTTGGAAGTGGTTTTGTAAAGATGTCTGCCACTGGTTATTTTGTGCCCACATATTCAAATCCGATGTTCTTCTTTGCAACATGTTCCCTTAGAAAGTGATACTTTATTGGAATGGGCTTCGTCTTGGAGTGAATCACCAGGTTCTTTGAGATTATGATGGCGCTTGTATTATCACAATATATTGGAATGGGCTCATCATACTCAACCTGTATATCTTTCAAAGTTTGTTTCATCAATAGAACCTGAGTACAACATCATGTTTCTACAATATACTCTGCTTTGTTTGTAGATAAAGATATTGATGATTGTTTATTACTTAGCCAAGATACTAAAAAGTCACCCAAGTAGAATGATGCTCCACTGGTGCTTCGTCGGTCATCAATGAAACCTACTAAATTTGCATCTGTGTAGGAAATAAGTGATGGATCCTTTCCTTTTGGATACCATAATCCAAACTCTTATGTTCATTTAAGATATCTGAAAATCATCTTCACTGCTAATATATGTGATTCCTTTGGTGCTGCTTGAAATCATTCCACCTATCCAACTGCCTGCATTACATCGTGTTTGGATGATGTCACATATAGTAAGCTACCAATCATTGACATGTATTTCCTTTGGTCTGTAGACTTTGAATCATCATCTTTTATCAACTTGCAACTGGTTTGCATAGGAGTGTTAACTGTTTGAAATCTTCCATTCCAAACCTCTTTAACATTTATATGATATACTTAGTTTGAGAAATAAAAATTCCTTGGTTTCTTTGATGTATCTGAAGACCCAGAAAGAAGGATAGTTCTCCAAGTAATGACATTTACAAATTTTTGGCTTAACATGTCATCATTACTTCCAAAAATAATATCATCAACATAAACTTCAATTAATAAAATACTATCTTGAGTTACCTTGATATAGAGGTTGTTGTACACACTTCCTTTTCTGAACCCTGCCTACTGTAGATATTTATCGAATCTAGAGTACCATGCTCTAGGAGCATGTTTTATACCATACAAGGCCTTCTTCAATTTGCACATGTAATATGTGTTCTATGACAACTGAAATCCTTCTAGTTGTTCAATGTAGACTTCTTCTTCAAGTTCCCAATTTAGAAAAGTTGATTTCAGGTCCATCTGATACACTTTAATATTCTTGAAGCATGCATAAGCTAAAATAAATCGGATTGCTTCCATTCTGGAAACTGGGGAAAATGTTTCTTGAAAGTTGATTCCTTCAACTTGTGCGTATCCTTTACATACCAATGCAGATTTGTTCCTTGTAACATGTCCATCTTCATTCAATTTATTTATGAAAACCCACTTTGTGCCAATCACATTCTTATTCTTTGGTCTTGGAACCAATTCCCAAGTGTCATTCTTCTTTATTTGATCCAATTCTTTATCCATGCCCTTATTCCATAATTCATCCTTACTGGTCTCTTCAAAATCGTTTGGTTCAATCATAGATAAGAGTGCTAGGTGTGTTTATTCTGGTGAACAGTTTTTTCTTCTAGTCTCAACTCCTGCATCCTTGTTTCCGATAATTTGATCTAAAGGATGATTCTTCTGTACTCGTTTGCTAGGTGTATTTGGAGGAACTTGCTGAATTTTTTCTTCTACTTCTATTTGATCCTCTTCATATTCCCCTTCCACTTCATCTTCATCATCTGGTTATTCTTCGTAAAGTTGTTCCATTGATTCATTTTCTTCTTCCTTTAATTCTCGTCCACTTGTTTCATCAATTGTTACATTGATTCTTTCTACAACTTTGTTCAACCTCATATTGTAACACTTGTATGATTTCCATGTACTTGAGTAACCAACAATTACTCCTTTTTCCACACGAGAGTCAAACTTTCCCATCCTGCCATCTTATTTTTTGATGTAGCATTTTCTTCTAAATACTCTGAAGTGCTTCACATTTGCTGGTCTTCCTTTAGATAGCTCGTAGGGAGTTTTTTCATTGTTGTTTCTGAGCATTACTCTGTTTTGAATGTGAACTATTGTATGCACTGCATCTTTCCAAAAAATATCTGTCAATTTGGAATCCATAAGCATTGTTCGATCCATTTCCTGTACTGTCTTGTTCTTTCTTTCAATAACTCCATTCTATTGAGGTGTCCTAGAAACAAAGAATTTCCTTTTTATTCCATGCCTTTAAAACCCTTTGTTGTATTTGGTCCAACTAGATCAGTATGCACAATTTCCAGTGGTCTTGTCATTGAATATTCCTTTGATTTGAACCTGGTATTTGTTTTCTTTCCTTTTTGACAATGCTTGTATAAAGTGTTGGTTGGTTTCATGATCTAGGGCATTTCTCTAACTGCTTCCTTTTTTGTTGACTTTGACAAGGTTATGAAAGTGTATGTGACCCATTCTTCTGTGCCATAGCCAACTTTCATCTTCCTTTCCTAGACAACACTTTTCATTTCCAATTTCACTTAATACATATATGCTTCTTGAAGTTCTTGCAACTGTTGCAATCAATTTTCCTGAACCTTCTTTTCTTATCTCTCACTTTTGTGAATCGAAAGTGATTTTATGAACTTGTTCACACATTTGAATTACACTTAGAATAATATGTTTCATATATTCTACTAGTAGAACATTTTCTGCCTTGGTATTCTTGTTTCCAATTTTGACTGTTCCTTTTCCAATGATTTTAGCTAAATCATCATTTTCAAATGAGACTGATCCAATCTTTCCTTTCTTAATGGAATAAATCTATCTATATCACCTGTCATGTGTTTTGAACAACCACTGTCAACATACCAACCATGTTTCTTCTGCTTAGCTTGTAGAGTCAGTGTGCATTCTTCATTGCTATATTGATTATGCTTTCTTATCCATACTTTCTTATATCCTATATCAATGTTCTCTTTCATGGAAGTATCGACCATTCTTCTACAATCACTAGTTATGTGTCCATAGTTATGGCATTTGTAAAATTCAATGTTACGTGGGGCCACATAAGCATTTCTTGCTTGAACATTTCTCTTATAATCCCTGAAATATTCAACCTTATGTCCAAAATTAGTACAATAAAAACAATAACCATAAAATAAATTTGCATACCTGGGATTGAATTCTTATTTGTGGTGTAGTCCTTCTAAATTTCTGCCTTGACTGATCATGATCATGATTGAAGATTATTTGTGTATTGAACATGGATGGTCTTCTTGAAGATGTATCTTCAATAGTTTTCTTAGATTCTGGTTGACCATGATTCCTTGCTTTGAGTACTTCTGCATAAATATTTCTATTTTATCCATTCTTCTTTTCTAGAAACCTAGAGTGCTTCTCTTCATTCTCTATAACTGATGTGGATGTTTATGTCTGTTCAACATTCTTGTTGAGCTTGACGATATTACTTCTCAATGTGACAACTTCTTCTTCAAGCTTCTCAACCTCTTCTTCTTTCTTCATTATCTGAGACTTCATGACTTCTTATGTTCTTCTCGCTTCTTCAAGATGGATTTTTAATGTGATTATTTCTTCTTCAAGTCCTTTCTCTTCTTGACCAAACTCTGCCTCAAGTTGGTTTAGATCGTTACTTCTTTCCTTAAGATGATCTATCAATATATTCTCTCTCATTTCTACTTCTTCCTTATGTGTTGCTCTGTTGGCTTCCAAATACTACTTTTGATATTCTATATTTTCTTCAATATTTTTGTCTTCTTCTAGCCGAGTTCTTAAGTTCTCAATGACCTGTTGGGATTCTTCAAAAATGTGAAAAATTTCCTTTTGTTTCATCAAATCTTTCTTGAGTGACTTGTTTTCTTCTCTTTCTTTTCTTAGTTCATCTAAAGGATTAATCAATTCTTCTTCATAATTGTCTTCCTTTTCAATTAGTTTTTCTATCTCATTTCCTTCATGGCATTCTATTTCAAGATGTTCATGTTTTTCACAATTAAAGAAAAAAAACATACCTATGTTGATTATGTACTCTTCATCTTCTAAATCTGTTTGACATGGTGAACACATTTCTTATTGATTTGTACTTGCATCTTCTTTGGCATTTTGTGAATATGCGATGGGTGAAGAATATATGTCATGTAACTTATCCCAAATTTCTTTGGCTAATGAACATTTACCAACCTTTTCTCTTACCGAATTAGGTAATCCTTCCCGGATGAAATCCATTGCTATTTTGTTATTCTTCTTCAATTCCTTCTTGGCTACAATATTTTCCCTTTTTGAACTATCATATCATGTAAGGACTGATACCCAAATATAATACTCTTGTGCCTATAAAAATACTTTTGTCCTTCCACTCCATAACTCATACTTTAAACCATTTTGACCATTAAACAATGGTACTCCATTATGAGAATAATCCATGATTTCCTTCAAGTGGTTAAATTGTTTCCTGAAGGAACCCATTCTGATACCAATTGTTGGATTATTGAGATAGGGGGTGAATCAGTAATAGAGCAATTTAATCCTTTTTAACCATAAAATTCAAGTGTTATATCAATGTAGAATTATCATCCAATAGTTACAGAGTAAATAAACAATGAAAAAATGAGAAATCATACACATACACAGTACACAATTATTTTTACGTGGAAACCCAAAGCGAGAGAAAACTATAGAATGCTTTTTCTTATATTTCTTTAAAAATTACATTCATTGGAAGCACCAAATTCTTTTGTTTTCCAACTGCAACTAGAAGGAGGATTGTTGTCCGTTGACCAAGTTTTGGAAAAGCATTGGTCATGTCTGACCAATTTTGGAACTTTGACAGGCTAGACGAAGATGGAGCACCTAGGGGAAGCGGATATCGCGGGATATCACTTGTTTTGTGGACCTAACAAGGGGTCCATTAGGGTTTTTGTATCAGAGTTTTGGGATGTCGACCCATGGGTTTACCCATGATTAGGCCTTTTTGTAATTGTATAAATAAGTAGTAGCTAAGCAATGTAGGTGGTCATTGGCATAGTGCATGACTACTAGTAGAGTCAACTATCTACACAATATGTTGGATTAGTGCAAGAGATTGTAATTTGCTTTGTGCAATATGGCTATGTAAAGTAAGTATTTGTGCTATTAATGAGTTGGCTCTGTGCCTTGACCTAGTTTCGAGAAGGAGGATCTGGTGCCCAGCTCGCAGATCTCGTGTCCTTTGTGGATTTGGGATATGTGGCTTTGTGCATAGGAGAAGATGAGTGTAAGAAGATTGAAGACTAATAAAAGAGAAGAAGAAGTTGGTGGACGTAGCCCCACACTAGGGTGAACCATGCATATCTTGTGTTTGATGTGCTTTGTGCGAATGTTATGAATGATATTTATGTTGTTTCTCTATTAGTGCGTTGAGCTTTATATATGTTAGATAGATATATGGATGCTTAGTGCTCTATTGATGGTGGATGAATGCTAGACCTAATTTAACACTATGTGCAAAGTGATGGAAAGTATTTGATCTTGATTGTTACTGTGTTGATCTGTAATAAGGGTTAACTTGCGATGTGAATAAGATTCAAGAGTTAATGCATCTTGTTGTTTAAGTGCTTTGTTAAGTATTGTAATAACAGATCTGTGTCCCATCCTGGTTGTAGACATCTGAGTCCTACAACCCCCTGCCTCTACCTCAATTGAGACTTCATCTTCTTCGCAGGTGTTGCCGAAAGGGTCGGTAGTTAGGTTTTGTTTGGTCCATTGTTGAAGCATTGAACCCTGGGTCTGCCCCTATACCAACAAATAGTTCCGTTGTCAGGACCTAAAAATGTGATTGTTGGGAACTGAAGAAAAGAGAAAGCTCTATGTGTAGATCTGTTGTTGTAGTGCACAATATTCTACTTGACTTGCGAAGCTCTGTACTAAGAAAGAAACCGGATCTGAAGAAAATATTTAATATCTTAAATCTTTGTGCTCTGGTAAAGGTAAGATAAGTGGAAATTTTTGTTTCAAAATTATGAATGTAGGTATGTTTGATAGATTTTTTCCTAGTCTAAAAACTAGGGCATAGTTAGAAGAAATAGTTGATCTAAATAAATTTGATAGAAATAGAGAAAGATATGTTATTCCTATGCATAGAAAGAATTTTTGGACTAATAAGTGGATGTAGGAACCTAGATTTTTTTTTTTGTAGATTGCAAGTCCAGCACTGTGATCCCAGTGTGCAATACAGGAGAGGCTGGAACTCATTTAAAATAAAGAGAGGATTGACATTGTGTTACAATTGTAGAAGACCGGGACATCTTGCTAAGGAATTCCCTGGTATAGGTCCTATTTGTCTTTGTTGTAAATATATTGGTCATGAGGTTGAGGATTGCCCAAGGATGATTGCTAAAGTTGAAAAGATGAGCATGAGACAAGAAAACTATAAATAAGGTCAAGAGACTAAGGATATGTTCGAAAACTAGAAAGAGAAAGAATTAGAGAAATCTCAGACTATGTTAGTACAATTTAAAGAAGTAATGGAAGACCACAAGGATGTCAGTTTGTCAGAGATCTTGAAATAAAAACAGTGTATAGTTACAAGGATAGAAGACTTCGACATAGACTGTGTATTGGATGAAGAAACACGTGAATATTATGCTAGAAAGCACTTGGGAAATTTTGGGAAAGCCTACTATGATACCTTCATTGGGAAGTATAGTCTTGTTTAAAGGAAAGATGGTAACCCTATGTGGAAGAGTTACTAACATACCTATGATTTCTCATGAAAAATCGACAGAAGAAGACTTTGAAGTTATCATATTTGTGGAGTACAATTCCCCATTCCCACTTTTATTAGGAAAGACTTGGATTGAGAAATATCAGATCAAAAGGAAAGCAAAGGAGGAAGCTACAGAACAAAAGAAGCAAGAATTAAGGGACTTCATATCCAGAAAAATAACATGTCTAATAGAAGAACAAGAGGATCAGTCGAAGCAACATAAGGCCACAAAATTAGTTGTCAAAGTTGAAAGAACACATGAAGACTTAACGAACCTTTCCATGCAAGAAAGAAGTATAGCCACCTCGGAAACAACAAAAGAAGGAACATTACTAGGAGAAGATAAGAATAAGAATGGAAAGAGGAATCCAGAGACTCCAATCACAGAAAAGAAGCTAAAGAAGCTTAGTAAGAAGAAATACAAGTTAGTAAAACTACGGGAAGTTCCAGAAAAGACTTCGCGGGAGACAGATCTCTAGAACTTGAACCTTGCTGGAATAGCAGAACCACGCAGAATGATACTACTCCACGATGAAGCTATATGACCGTTGGAGGCGCCCCAACCATTAGAATAACACTCTGGAATGGCTAGAAACAGAGTTATTGATGGAAATACCACCATTGGACCATTGAGACCGCACCATAACGGATGAATGCGCATTGATGAACACATTCCTGCTCGTTGGATGAATCTGTTACAATGTTGCTTATTTAACCCGTCGGACGTTGCGCAAGGAATAGTTTTTGCAAACCATGATTATCTAAGCTAATAAGGCATTGATTGTATATTGTGTTGTGCTTCTAGACCTCTCCATCTGTGTGATTACCTTGCTTATCTGCTCGCCTACTCGATTTATTTGATTGCGAGTGTGAATGTCGGGCGAACATAGCGCGTTAGAAAAGTCAGTGGAGGAGATTCTTGTAGATCTCATGGCTGAGAGAGTCATGTCTGTAGGATTACAGGTGTCATCGACTGGGGGATTGAAAGCATCCCCTTTGACTTCACATCATTCTAGCCGAACACGATGGAGAAGCGAAGAAAGCACCACAATGATCTAGCTAATGCAAAGTAGATCCCATCTGTGTTGTTAGAGTACATACCACCTTTGGCTGGTGCGGTGAACTGCGACAGTATCCCCCATGATTTCGAGTACATGCTGATCACTGCATACCTCCGGAAGGGGATACGCGCATTTGGACCCCAGTTAGGACATATTCTATCTCTAAAGAACAATGACTTCAACCTCGGATACTAGAAGAACTACACGATGCTCTCACCACATTGATATTTCATGAAAATGACTGGGAAGAAGCCGCGAATAGTCTCCTAGACGTGGATAAAGGAGCTCGTGCAGTCGACGATCTTGAACGTAATGAAGATCCCTCACTTTGGCCAACATCAGGAGGTTAACGCTTGCATTAAACGCCTCTTGTTGTGATACCATGGAGGGTATTTATGGCTTGATAGGCACATCATTGTGGATCTTACGTTGATCCATCTCATCATAGGATTGAGCATACAGGGACTGGACCCTCAACATTTCTACCCAGGGAAAGCTACAAATTTCTCCCTAACACAATACATAAAAGAAGACTATGGTGATGTAGAAAAGTGAAAGTGAGGCTACAAGATAGCCTCCATCCAGGATGGCATAGTGCACCTATCTTGTTAGCTTATAGCGGGAAATCTCCTCAGAAAGAACCATCTGACGCAAGGCACTGTATTTGTAATAGACCTCACACAAAAGTGCATAGAAGGAATGAAAATGAACTGGGTGAGTTACCTCATCAATGAGTTGGATAAGGACTGGTGCGAAACGTAGGATCAGGGATATGAGTTTCATTTTAGCTAGCTACTAGTATTGATTTCATTTGTCACCTGGAAAATGTCGGAAGGAGAAGCCTTCCCAGAAGTTGATACATTAGAGTCGTTGGCCGCGAGGTTCTCCACCTTGTGGTACATGAATGATATGGAAAAGCAGTGGAAATCGAACGTGTTGTTCCATGCTTACTACCTACCATTGAGGCATTTCCATGAATGACCCCCAATAATTTACCTCAGTACATGCCACTATCAAAGTTCTGCATAGATCGACACTTTATCTACATCACTGCGTGCATGGATGAAAGTAAGGAGGAGTTGTAGTCCTATTATAAGATGATCAATGAAGATATGGAGGAGATAACCAAAGAATGGCTAGCATAATTCCTTGTACCAGTGGAATATGTAGAACTCGCTGACCCCGAAATCATCAAAAGTCCATTGGTCACCCAGGTTGAGCATGATGGACAGACTAGAATGAAGAAAAAGAAGAAAAAGGAGGAAGTGCAGAACATAGAAACTGATGAGAAGGACAGTGCATCAGAGGAAAGTAGGCCTGACTCACCTGCAGGAGGAGGAGGATACGAAGTGAACCAAGAATAAGGAGGGGAAGAAGAAGAAAAGAAAGAAAAAGGAGAAGTTACACCATCGAAGGATCCCCTTACAAAGGCCAAAACATCAAATAAAAGGAAGGTTTCTCTACAGAAACCCTCAGCAAGAAAGAAGACCCGAGCCAATAAGCCTCAGTTGAAGAATGTTCTCACAGTGGATGATGTTGATCTCATCATCGCAGTCGTAGAGTATGTATAAGATGATATCTTGTAGATACATGAAGCAAAGAAGGAGACATTGTATGAAAGAATGGAGAAGGAGCTTAAAGACATACAACAAGCTATATATTTGATCTGCGCAGTACTTACTACACCTCCTTCATCCAATATTGCAGAATTGGGGAATGAGCCCGCCCAATTATGAATATTAGTAGATGCAACAAAGGCTTGACTTCATCGAGTCCAAGAAGAAAAGGATCAGGCTACATAAGCCTTGAAGCAAGAAAAGGAGGAGGTCTTAGAGAAATTTCAAGCTGTGTAGAAGGAAAAATATGAAATTAAGGCAATGTACGAGGAGGACAATGCAAAGATGCAGAAAGAAAGAGGCCAACTTCTCACAAAGTAGACTACGGTCAAAGAGGCGGTGACTTAAGCACTTTGCTCTGTGTTGGCCTTGGAACAGGAGGAAGAAGAGTCAACCGATATGCAAGTGGGGAAGATCGTTGAGGCCATTCAACATCTTCAAGTGAGAGTAATGGAACTAGAGATCCAAGTAGTGTCGAGCACTTCGCAAGAAGTGCGTGATTAGAGGGAATAAATCGCCAAGAACGTAGCAAAAAGGATCAGGGCACTCACCTCAGAGTGTAATAAATTGAGTGATTAGAGTGCCCAGACCTATGAGTGCCTTGCAAAATATCCCGAGATGAAGAACTTGGAAGCACAACTCCATGAGGCAAAGCAACAATCTTCCACCGTACAAGCACAGATGAAGTTTCTTATTGCAGTTGAGAAAATGAAGCGATCGTAGGAGCCGCGTTCAGTCTAGTAGCAGGTTACTGCCATCCAGAGAAAAATCATGGAGGTGACACAAAGACTTCAGCCGGTGCAAGACGAAGCCTGTACGCTTTTTGAATAAATTGAAGGCCAAGACTCATAGCTAGCACAAGTAGTTGTGAAAGTGGAACAACGCTTGGAAGGGATTGTTACAGAGAAAGTAATTCAGGAGTTCACCGAGCAGGAGGCTCTAGTGAAGCAATAAGTTGAGGCAGATCAAGCTAAGCTCGAGGGATTCGAAGCAACACTACCTAGATATGAGTGACTCAGGACGAGTCACATGTAAGTGTTGGGGGCATGTTGGCCCTTAACCAAGTTTTGAGGAAACATTGGTCATGTCTGACCACTTTTGGAACTTCGATAGGTTGGACAAAGATTGAGTGCCCATGCGAAGCATATATCATAGGATCTCACTTGTTTTTGAACCCAACAAGGGGTTCATTAGGTTTTTTTTATTAGGGTTTTGGGATGTCGGCCCATGGGTTTACCCATGATTAGAATGTTTTGTAATTGTATAAATAAGTAGTAGCTAAGAAATGTAGGTGGCCATTGGCTTAGTGCATGACTACTAGTAGAGTCATCTATGTGCACAGTATGTTGGATTAGTGCAATATATTGTAAGTTTCTTTGTGCAATCTGGCTATGTAAAGTAAGGTTTTGTGCTATTGAGGAGTTGGCTCTGTGCCTTGACCTAGTTTCGAGAAGGAGGATCTAGTGTGCAGCTCACATATCTCCTATCCTCTATGGAGTTGGGCTCTGTGGCTTTGTGCATAGAAGCATATGAGTGTAAGAAGATTGAAGAATAATAAAAGAGACGAATAAGTTGGTGGACGTAGCCCCACATTGGGGTGAACCACGTATATCCCGTGTTTGATGTGCTTTGTGTGAATGTTATGAATGATATTTATTTTGTTTCTCTATTAGTGCGCTGATATTTATATATGTTAGATAGATATATGGATTCTTAGTGCTCTATTTATGGTGGATGAATGTTAGATCTGATTTAACGTTATGTGTTAAGTGATGGAAAGTACTTGATATTGATTGTTACTACGCTGATCTATAATAAGGGTTAACCTACGATGTGAATAAGGTTCAAGAACTAATACATATTGTTGTTTAAGTTCTTTGTTAAGTATTGTAATCACAGATCTGTGTCCCAGCCTGGTTGTAGACATTTGAGTCCTGCAACCCCCCCTGCCTCTACCTCGGGTGAGACTTCATCTGTTTCGCAGGTGTTTCCAAAAGGGTCGATAGTTAGTGTTTTGCTGGTGCGTTGTTGAAGCATTGAACCCTAGGTCTGTCCCTGTTCCAACAAGGATCCAATCCCCTAGTTTCTCAGGCTACAACCTGAGGGAAGCTCAAACTCCCCAATTTTCTGGATATAACCAGAAGGAGGCTACAACCACCTATGTTCTCTGGCTACAACCGCTTGTCCTTGCCCCATCCAACCACCCTAAAATAAAAGAAGAATGATGGAACCACTGTCACACTATCATTGTGAGATATACTGTTGTAAACTTGTACCAATCAACCTGTAATCAATTTTTACCATAAACAAGTGCATAAACCATGCATCAACATGTACCAAACAACCTATAATCATCATGTACCATAAACAAGTGCATAAACCATGCACCAACCTATACCTCAACCTGTACCATCAACGAGTGTATCAACCATGTACCAAATATGTACCAATCATGGATCAAATACACATAAACTATGACTCATCAAGATGTATCAACATCATCAACTATACACCTCATGTATGTGCCAACTCATCAAAATTTCTCTAGCAATACATCTCACTATCCATAACGAAATACCATAAACCATTACATCAAAGCATGTGCCACAACCTCATTGTTATACAACCTCTATCTGTAGCATACCTCAACCAAAATCCCTCATCAATTTCATCGTCCAAATCAGATTTGTAACTCTGTGATAGACCTGGTGTATATGATCACATACCTGCAAACCTTCCTTAACTTTAACAACAAGAGACTAGCATTTTATCAAACTTTACTTTAGTCTCACATGACTAATTTTGGATTAGTCAACAACCCTAACTTGAAATAATCATAATTGTGTACCTGTAATGAATAATGATAGGAAAATAGTACACAATTTTCTTCATTGTCTTTTATGAAATTCCTCCAGGTTTCACTACTTGGAACCTCTCAGAAAAGGAGTTATAGAAAAAATGGCATACCTTGTTGAATTATGTCTTATTCTAGAGATCAAACTTGTAGAGCGTTCCCCACACAGAATATTTGTTTATGGATTTAAAAATGGTACACAGAATACTACCAAATGTACTCTAACCAATAAATTTGGTATTACTGAATTTGGATCTGTTATGAAGAAATTATGACGGTTTTACCAGAAACACCTGTTTTAGACTAGTTTCAGGACTAGCCACAAACCCTATTTTCCATGGAGTGTAACTCTAAAAGTACAATGATGCACAAGCTGAAATTTTTATCACACCTACTTGTATATGTTTCCTCAACGAACTCTAGATTTCATGGTATGGATCATTCTAAAAAACACGTTATTGCAAAAATGGTGGGATGACCTGTAAATAACATACCTTAGAAAGCATCATCAAAAAAAATTTTCCTCCCTTGAATTTCGGCCTTCTTTACTTCACCTTCCCTCTGAAATTCGGCTTAGATATATTTTGGTTACCTCAGTCACTTGTAGATATTCAATATGCTAAAGTGTGATTAAATGAGAGACATTTGCCTCTTATTTATACTTTCATGTAGCTTCCTCAAGGGGTTACCTTCTAACCATCTTAAGCCACATTCCTTATTTTAGGGCTAACCCATTTCTAACCACTTGTCCACTTAGTAATTTCTCCATTAAATTTATTATTTAAACAAAAAAATTTGTATCCACTTTGACTTATAGTACACTCATCTCTTCACTTTATTATTTAAATAATTTCTTCTTTGCAACCACTTTGACTACTTTGACCTTTTGGGGCTTCTAGATGACTCATGAGCGTTCTCCAACTTCACATGGTCGTAACTCTCTAACCGTGAGGAGTTATGTGATGTTCCACATACCACTAGAAATGGAATGACATGTACTATCCATCTTGAATAATATTACCTTAAAATATATTAAAACTCATACCATTATACATCAAACAAACTTGGGTCCATTACCCATACCTTTGTGCTACCGGAATTCTCTATCGTACTTTCTTCAAGGGTTGACATCAATGAAAACCAACCAAATCAATCAACATAGGACGAGTTCAATCACCATGGCATCATCGATGTAGTCATATCCTGACATGATCAATAATTTATTCCCACCATAACTCCTAATGCACATGAATCAATGGCACCGCTGGCCAAATTAAATTTTCCACTTCACTTCCCACCTATAAATATAGAAGAGGATTATAAATTTGTTTTTGATGATGTATATTTCCACTGTTAGTGATAGTGTTAGGACATCTTTTAGATCAAAAATACATGTGGAGTTTTTTGAAACGTCTAATGTTTCAAGTGGAGATTCCACCCATCATCAGAGACATGTGAAGATGATAGGATGTAAACGAGTGTCGGGGTTTTGTAAATATAAAATAAATAATCATCCACATGATTTTGAAATTAGTCATTGGATTTAGGTAATTAGTTAGACTTTGTTTCTTTATTTTTCACCCCTAAGAATCTGAACACTCGGAGCATATAAATTTAAATCAAGCACATGAATCCAAAACTTCATAAACTAAACCCTCAATCTGACCAACAAGAAGTCATAGCCATGCCAAGAATGAGAGGCCAAGTCATGGATTCCCTGGTTAAGCCAAGAAAAAAAGACAAGTTCGATAGAGTTATTGCAATAGAACTATAAGTCTATATGAAAAATATCCATGGAGCTAATATGGAGGAGATATATTGGTTGATACATTGGTAGAGATTCACTACATGGGGGATGGAATTTGGAGTATGGAAAAAAGAAACGAATTTCTCAGAGAAAATTGGCATTTGACATTTCCTCGGTGCATCGTAGGTAGTATAATTTAGTGGATGGAAAGAAGAGGCCACAAAATTATTGGTTATTCGATACTACAATGGGAACTTATGATTAGAATTTCTAGTAGGAATTACTGGGGTATTGATACACTGTATCAAGGGGACACCCCAGTTCCCAAAACCCTAAACTATAACAATTTGATACAGTTCCTCATAAGAAGAATTTCAGAAATAAATTCAAAAGGGTTTTTAATCAACAGGGTAATAGAACTCAAAGTGAAATGGACTTGTGTGATAGTTTCACTGTGTTTCACCCCTACATGTTGGGTGTCTGATGTCAAGATGACAATGCTTGAGCCTATCAGCGAAATTCTTCAATCAGGTGCAAAATTTGACAAGGAGGAATAATTAGCTACAATAATTAAAAGAAACTATAGGGAGTGCCAAGAAAATGTGTGGGGCATCAAATTTTCATCCCTACTAATTTGGCTCGCCATGAGCCAATTCAATCAAGTTAGGGAACCAACATTCACATAAAAATAGATTATGACCATGGATAATTATAAGATATTTTCCCTGGGAGAAGTTGGCTCATACAACTCCCTGCGAATGGAGGAAATGTTTAGAAGTTGGGTTAGTAACTTGAAAAATGTATCACATAGATGGAAGGTCGATCGAAAATCCCGATGGATATTACTAGCAAGTGCCCACATTCAACTCAGTCTCAACAACACCATGGTTTGGTGTGGAATCAGTGGGGGGAAAAAACCAACAAAGTTAGAATATCAACCAATAAATTTATAGATATTCTAAGAGATCAGAAGACAACTGGGATACGAAAAAAAAATCCCACCAGAAGTACTAGAGCCCAATTCAACGTTATTGACACCGTTGACAAATGATGAACAAGAGGAAGAAAGAGAATGATAATTGTACACAATCCCATTTGTTCAAAATTTGGTTATGGGAGGAGGCACCCCTGTGAAGAAAACATTGGTAAAGAGAAAACAACAAGAAATAATAGCCAAAGGAAAACAAGTTGCCGACAAGGAAGAAACTCTGGATCATGTAGACATTATTTGGAAAGAGATATTTCAGGAAGATATTGCATTGAACTTTGATGACCCCATAATAGGAGGAAAAAATGACCTCTCTCACAAATAGGATAGTCGAGAAGGTCAAAATGTAGGAAAAACAAACTTGAGAGGACAAAGTAGTCACCATGAATATACGGAAGTTGAGTATCATACCATCATTCTAGGAAGCAATGTCAACCCTTAAAGAAAAATGCGTTGAAGCACAAAAAACCAAAGTTGTAACATCCCTGTTTTTAAACCACAAACTAGCAATGTGTATTGTAAATGTAATGTATGTACGAGATCCAAAGCAATGTAATATGTGTTGAGCCCTATTTTCTCCATACTTATCGCATAATAAAACCACCATTCTAAACCATTTTTCCACACTTCATCCATGATATATAACTATTTTTGTCATCAAACCTTCACTTAAGCCTAAATACATCCTTGTGGTTAATACATCTAGTTTCTAATGTTTTTAGTGATTAAAGAAGACTTTTACAAAGGTTTTACTAATGATAGATTATGAGGAATGATTCTTGTACCAGCATTCAAGTACCACCATTGCAGTGTCGATACTTGACATTGTAGCTTAGCCTATTGGTGCATCTCAGGGCCAAAATCGAGAACATGAGTTTTCTTCACAACGGTATCAAAATACTCTATTGATGCTCAGAACACGCCCAGGTTGAGTGTGTGTGCCTCTAGCTTAGAAACAATAGTTTATCCCTAAATTAGCAAAAAATCCAGCTAGTCAACTTTTGCCTCGCTTTTCGTGCAGATGAGGTTGAATATGAAGAATATGGAACATGGGTTTTGTTCACAACATAGAAAATTGAGTAATTCATATGTTGTTTTCCTAAAAAAGGCATGGTTTGAGAGTTATGGATGATTCTTCAACTGCGATTTGCTTAGATTTGTTGTTGCAACCTGATTTTGCATGTGACCTGTTTTTCAAATTATCTTATATTTGGATCACGATATGATGGATGTCATTGCATGTCATATGAATGATAGGATGAGGTGGTTTATGTTTTATCTATTTCTTATTCTCGTCCAAGACCAAATCCTTGAAGTCACGTTGTAAAGATATAGTTTTATTATTTGGAATTTTTTTCTATGAGCACAGAATGACCCATCCATTTGTCGAACATATTTGTTCGATGGGATCTCTATATATATGTCAGAAATTGTACTAGATAGAGAGTAGGACAGATTTCATTATTATAGGTTTAGAGAGATGATTGTTTCCCATTGTAAAGGGGATTTTTAATTTTTAATGAGAATTGATAATTGTTGATAAGTCTATGTGTTGATCATTTCAGACCGAGTTATTTCACCATGAGCGTTGGTCAGGTCAGGTAGGGCCCCTTGATTTGAGTAATATCCCGGATTCTCATTTATCAGGTTAGGTTGTCATTATATCCAATTTTATTTCATTCTGCATGCCATTTTTAGTTGCATTTTCTTTCCTTCATTGTTAAATTAAGTTGATTTATTTAGGAATCTGAGATTCAAGCTTCTTTCCTGCATTGTTAAATTTTGTTGGTTTATTTAGGAATCTGAGATTCGTCCTTGAAGAAGAAAACTTGTAAATTCTTCTTCCCTCTCCACCTCATTCACGTTGTAATACAACACTTCCTGGGTACTTCACCTTTCCTTCAATTCAATGAATCCATCATCATGCATGATTGCGTATGGGTTGTTTTATATAGTTATGTGCTTCGTTATGTTTAATTTCCATGTAACTCATTTTAATTATAATATATAAGTTGTTATATAGTGATGTGAATTATAATATATAAGTTGTTATATAGCATCTTTCTTTGTTAGTGACGTGTAAGTAATTTGAATTATTATATATTAGTTGTGTCATTTATTGTTAGATATATCCTATATTCATTATTATTACGAGCTTTATTAGATTGTTGCATATCTTGTCATGTGTGTTACATTACTTTATGTGACCAATAAACTTGGATTCATTCATAAGATATAAAAACTGTGCAAATACATGTGAATGGAAAATGACTCTCTTACAACCTTATCCATCCTAATTATTACAATGGAAGTTCAAACCCTCATAAATATTATCTGAGATTTTCAAAAATAACTAATTTTAGAAAAAATAGTTAATTTTAGGAAATTCTTGCATGAATCTAAAACTGACCAATAACTAAGAGATAAAAAGAGTGACACTATTTTTCAAATCATTTTTTTGATTAGGTTCATAAACTAAGAGATAACTAATAATTAAAAATTTAAAAATTCCCGTAAAAACACTAAAACCCCAATTTGAGGCCTTATATGAAGGAATTTGGCCCTGGAAAAGTTTCAAAATGATGTATGATTTGAAGGATTAGACCTACATGGAAGTTAACTCTTTGAGATGCAACTCCCTATAAAATTTCATCCGAAATGGATAACCAAGTCAAAATTTATGACCCTCGAAAATCCTTGCATCATTCTCTAATGGTTGAAAAGAATGCAGTTCCTGCAAGTTGCTCTCTTGAAATTGTTACCACTTAACGAGATCTAGGTTCAGAAAGTCCCCCTCTATAATCCATGTACTCTCTATTGGTACTATTCCTTCCCACTGGACCAGATATCGGTTGTATTGGCCTTGCTGAGTAGGAAGGGACTTCTTATCTAAAATGTGCACAATCTTTTCCTTTTTATTGCTCGGAATGACATGTTGCCAATCCACCTCAGCCTCACTGTCATCACCCAAATTCTCCCCATGGAATATATACAAATCATAAATGTTAGACATAAGAGAAATATCGATATCAACTAGTAAATCAACCTTATAAGCATTGTTGTTAATTTTCTTGAGAATCTTGTAATGACCAATTTTCTTATACTTCAATTTGTAGTAGGTTCCTCTAGGAAACTACTCTTTCCAAAAATAATCCATCACAAATTCACCTTCATTGAATACCTAGTATCATCGATGAGTAGCCTTTATAATTATTTTTTGCTCATTACTGACCTACAATTGTTGTCTCGCCTATTGTTTCAACTGTTAATTGTTTTCTATGAATGCTTCTCCATCATCACTGATTCTATCCCCAAGTGGTAGTTGCACCAAATCAAGGACACCCATTAGATTTCTACCATAAAAAACCTGAAATGGATATTTACCTATAGATATATTCACTGAACTATTCTAGGAAACTTGTGCTTGAGGTAAAGTCAAATCTCACTAGTTGGGATTCTCTCCAACAATGATTCGTAACACGTTTCCCAAACTTTGATTTACTACCTGGGTTTTCCCATCTATTGGAGGGTGATAAGAACTACTGAACTGTAATTTAGTCCCCATTTTCTTCCATAAATTACTCCAAAAATGACCCAAGAACCGAGTATCTCTATCAGAAGTAATAATTTTTGGAACCCCATACAATCTAACAATTTATGAAAAAACAAATTCTGCCACCCTCGATGCATCACTATTTTTATTGCAAGCAATGAAATGAGCCATTTTAGAGAACCTATCAACAACCACAACTATAGAATGATTATTGCGTTGTGTGTTTGGGAGCCCCAACACAAAATTCATGCGTAGATATGTCCATGGGCCTGTGGGCACTGGTAATGGCATATACAACCTTGTGTTCTATGAGTGTCCTTTAGCCATTTGACAAATCCTAAATTGTGCCACATACCTAGTTATATCCTTATTCATCTTTGACCAGTAACACTTATCTTCGATTAAGGATATCATCTTATCCTTTCCAAAATGTCCTTCCAAACCACTACTGTGAACTTCTCTGATAATATTTTCCCTCACTGAACCAATTAGAATGCATACTTTTTTTCCTTTTGAAGATGTATCCATCTTGCATAAAATATTCACCTCGAGTAATATTTATGTTCCCAAAAATTGGATTCTTCAACTAGTCCACAATCTCTCAAAAATCATCATCATATGCATAGAAATCCTTTAATGCAACAAACCCAATTACTTCATTTTTCATGGTTGTCAAAATAACAATGCACTGACTCAAAGCGTCTGTGAATTGATTCTCTCATCTTGATTTGTTTTTCAAAACAAAGGTGTAGCATTATAAGAAAGAGACCCATTTTTCATGTCTACTGTTCAATTGATTTTGGGTGTTTACATATTTTAATGCAATGTGATCGGTAAATAACACAAACTCTTTTGGAACTAAATAATGCCTCCAATGTCGCAATGTTTGCATAATTGCATAAAATTCTACATCATATGTGGAGCAATTCTTTCTTACCTCATTCAACTTTTCACTAAATAATGCAATTGGTCTACTTGCTTGGCTAAGTACAACTCCAATGCCTACATGTGAAGCATCATATTCTACCTAAAACACTTAATCAAAATATAGTAAGGCTAATATGGGAGCCTCAATTACCTTCTTCTTTCAAAACTTAAGAATTTCTTTAGCTTCATTGGTCCACATGAATGTCTTCACTTTGTGCAATCTTTTATGGGTGCTAAAATACTGCTAAAATTTTGAATAAATTTTCGGTAAAAGGTGGCCAACCCAAAAACAAATCTTACCTTTTTTATGCTCCTAGGACTAGGCCCCTCCAAAATTTATCTGAACTTATCTGAATCCATTTTGACTCCTTCTACGGAGATGAAAAAACCCAGAAAAACCAAACTTTCTTGCAGGAACCTAAATTTCTTCAAATATTCATAAAGTTGATGTTTTCTCAATGCATCAAATATAATTTTTAAATGTTGCAAGTGATCTTCTTTGTTTTTACTAAAAAATAGGATGTCATCAAAATAAATTACAACAAAATTACCAACATATGTTCGAAGAACAGTATTCATAAACCACATGAAAGTACTAGGTGCATTGGACATCCCGAATGAAATCACTATCCATTCATATAGTCCATCCATGGTCTTGAAGGTAGTTTTCCATTCATTCCCTTTGTGAATCTGGATTTGGTGGTATCCACTTCACAAATCAATCTTACTAAAATATTTATCTCCGGCTAGCACATCCATCATGTCATCCAAGTGCGGTATAAAAAACCAATATTTGATGGTAATTTTATTGATTTCTCTGCTATCTGTGCATATCCTACACGTATTATCCTTTTTTGGAGTCAACAATGTTGATACAACACAAGGACTCATGCTTTCTCTTACCAAACATTTCTTTATAAGTTCTATCACTTATCGGTTGAGCTATGCATGTTGTGTAGGACTCATCCTATAGTCTTCATGATTAGTTAAATATGATATTGGGATTAGATCAATGTGATGTTGAATATCCGTCTTTGGTGTAAGACCATTAGGTAGTTCATTAGGGATAGCATCAACATATTTTTCTAGTAACTTGGCAACTTCAATAGGAATTGGTACATCTTCCACAAATCTTTTTACACTATTAATGCATAGGTGAATCATGTTTCCTTCGTCTCCTTAACAAACTCTCTTTTTGACAACATATTCTCAGTTTTCCCCTCATCCATAAGGGGAAATAAGATGACTTTTGATCCATCCTTCCAAAAGGTGTAGGTATTCTTTCCTCCGTCATGCAAGATCTTTTTGTCATATTTCCAAGGCCTCCCCAATAATAGATGACATGCATCCATCAGAATGACATCACACCATACTTCATCCTTATAAGTCTTACTGATGGAAAACTTGATCAAACATCTTTTATTAATGATGACTTCATTCCCCTTTTTGAACCATGCAATTTGATAAGGATGGGGATGTGTTTCACAACATAATTTGAACTTATGTACCATCTCTTTGAAAACCATAATCTCACAACTCCCACTATCAACAATAACTTGACATACCTTTCCCTCGGAAGTGCATCTGGTTCGAAAAATATTTGTGCAAAGCCAAGAATCTTCATTTCCACTACTATTCCTTTGCTCTGTTTTTGGAATCACCATTTACCTTTGTATCATGAGAATATCCCCCATATTAGGCAAGACTTCATATTCAACTCCTTCTTCTTCACTCTCAACTTGGAC
This sequence comes from Picea sitchensis, assembly GCA_010110895.2. NCBI lineage: Eukaryota > Viridiplantae > Streptophyta > Pinopsida > Pinales > Pinaceae > Picea > Picea sitchensis. The sequence goes on from SNQJ01S0084188.1 coordinate 33,182, forward strand.
CGAGTTTAAACTAGGATGTTTTCCTTGATTTGTCTCTTACATGTTATAATTTAGGCATTCAAGTGCTCAATGATCCTCTACACCACACCTGAAACACACATAAGTTCCCCCTCTACCACCATCATAACCTATACCCCTTTGAAATCCTCTTCCTCATGGTAGATTCAGGTTACCTTATCTAGTATCTTCTACTTTATCAAATCCTTGGGATGATTCATCTCTGCCATAGTTAAAACCATCCCATAAGGCAGACAATGTAGCCCTCCTTGCCTCTCAATTCCTTTGAGCAATTTTTTGTTTTTTTTTTCCTCGGCCTTTAAGGTTGATTGGTATTCCTCTTCCATGCTGTGAACCCTATGCATTCTCAATTCACCTTGAATAGAAAATTTTAAACAATTCACATACCTTGTATCTAGTTTCTCATCAGTTTCCTGGTGATCCACATGAATGGACAACCGATAAAACCTATTTGAGAGTTCCTCCACGATGGATAGGTTTTTCTTCAAGTTATGCAATCTATGAAAAAGGGTTTGGGCGTAGTCCAGAGGAAAATAAATTCTCACAATTTTGTTTCCATCTTTCTCCAGGTCCTAATTTTATCTTTTCCTTTTTTTTCTCTGTCTTTCTGCACATGATCCCACCAAATCATGGTGTGACCCTTCAACTTGATGCATAAAAATTTCACCTTCTTTTCCTCTTGCATCATCTTCCATTAAAAAAATTCCATGGCGTTCAACCAATATATTAACTCCTCTGGTTTAAGAATCCCTCCATATTCTGAAACTTCCATTTTGATCCCATCACTTCTCCCTTCTAGATCCATGAGAATCCTCTCTTTAAAATCCATGCACTCAAATTGTTCTTCTTCATGTTTTGTATGTTGATCTACATCTCCTCGGTATGTCTCCTCATTAGACACTTATGTTTTTATTATTCTTTGAATATCCAACACATTTGTAGAATATGCTACTTACCCTTGGAGGTTTTGCATATCACTATGCATTTGAGCAAGATACCCTGCTCTTCCTCTTCCTCTCCTAGCCATCTTCCTCCTCGAATACTAGATGATGTAGCCAATAAACTTGGATTCATTCACACGATATAAAAACCATGCAAACAAATGAGAACAAAAAATAACTCTTTTATTCCTTCTCCATCCTAACTATTACAATGGAAGTTCAACCCCTTATAACTACTATCTAAGATTTTCGAACACAACTAATTTTAGAAAAATAACCAATTTTAGAGAAAACAACTAATTTTAGAAAATTCTTGCATGACTCTAAAACTGACCAATAACTAAGAGATAACTAGAGTGACATTATTTTTCAAATCACTTTTATGATTAGGTTTATAAACTAAGAGATAAGTGATAATTAAAAAAATTTAAATTCCCGTAAAAACACTAAAACCCCAATTTGAGGCCTTATATGAAGGAATTTGGCCCCGTAAAAGTGTTGAAATGATGTCCAATCTGAAGGATCA
>SNQJ01S0084189.1:12170-44007 GCA_010110895.2 Picea sitchensis
GCTTGTTTCCGCTGCATTTTTACAGTTTCAGCTTATTTCGTTATTTAATAGAAAATCAGTTTTACTGTATCTCTGTTATTTTCGTGTTAAGCACCTATTAATAATCTGTATTCATTTCGTTCTGCTCATAAAATCCGGATCATACCTCATCCAGACGTTCGATGAAGTCCATCGTTGAGTACTTGACCCAAAGAAATATACCTAAAACTAGTCCTCAACAACCAAGCAAAGAAAACATATGGTGATAATATATGATATTATCACATTCAATAGCATAATCCATTAATGTACATAACAAAAATGCCCATGGAATAATAATTCAAACATTTTCAAGATATCAATTGGACGGGAAAACAGTTTTTTTATTAATATATGATCATCAGAAGTGCAAAAGTTACAGACTTTTGTGTCGGCATGGTTCGGAACCGAGAAACTAAGTTCCTTCTAGCTGGGCCTCCACCACTTCAATCATCCACCAAAGGCAATCTCATAGAAGAGAGACAATAAAGTTCTCACTCAATAAGGGGAAGATCTTGGGGGTTGAACACTGTGTTTAGGATTAAAGGACAAAGGGATGTAGACTCAATATGAAGTGAATAATTTCTCCATAGTAACTTTACTCTCAAAGTTGAATTATTTCTCCTCTTTTCCATAGCTTGGAATTGGCCCATTTATAGCCTTCAAATGGAACTTGAAGGGTCGATTCGGAACGTTTCTAGTATATGGAAGGCCAAGGATTATTGATCTCCTATTGTGACATGGAAACCCGACACCATTTTTCATTTTTGGGCACAAATCCCGATGTACACGGGCTGTAGTGGTGCAACCTGCGTATACGCATGTTGTATGGTAGGAAAGGTGCATACATGTGGAAAAAATGTAATTTTATCCCTGGGATTTGCAAAAAGGGATGAAAATTATGCATAGGGAAATGGAAACAAGCCCTCTGTGCAAGATTGCATAGGGTGAGGAAAATCTTGCTATAACACTTCATATTTAGAAAATTCTATTGATTTAGTGAAATTAATCGCTCATGCAACTTTTAATACTTCAAGTTCTTGTAGTAATTGCTATTTAGATAAAAGTATTGTGTCCATTAATAAATTTTGGTCATCGAGTTCCTTTGTGAGATCAACAACTTTTAAGAAAAGGTCACCTCTTTTACTTTTCACAACATCTATCTCATTTATCATTTCTCTTAATTTTTTAATTTTGTTCAACCAATAGGCATTGATTTGTTTTATTCAGATATTAGAGTGAAGTTTATGTTATTTTCTGTGGGTGTCACTTAAACTTGAAACCTTAGCCAAAAATGTTCCCACAACATCCTTGTAAAAATCTTCATCGTTTTCTAGATCTTTATGATGATATTCTTTCAAATGCATAATCCTCATTGAAAAGTTTGTGGAGCTCTCTGAAATCTCCTATATTTCGTGGATTAGGTCTATTATTTTTTGAATTCCATCTCCAACATACTTTCTTATTGCTAACAACAAACTAGATGAACATTTTAGCTCACCTTTTCTTTCTAGGACATCCTCTAGGGTAAGTTCTTGTTGAATTGCGGGTAATGGCTCAATAAACACTGGTTTTGGAATCCGAGTTTTTCTATATTATAGATGGATTCCTTCAATGCTTCTCTACTTTCCTCATGAAACTGTATAATATTTGATTGTGCAACCCCATGCAAATCCATTTCTAATTTCCATTTTTTAGACACTTTCTTATTTTTCATGTTCACCTTCTCTATTAACATTTTTTGGGAATTTTGATTGTAGGCCACATAGTGAAGTGTTACGGACTCCTATTCAAATATTTCTGGTTCTTGAGTGACCATTGCTTCAAAACTTTCTTTTATTTCCAACAATTGATGTTCTAACCAACTAGGTTCTTCAATAATTTCATCTACATCCATTGCCTGGGGACTTTCTTCAATTTCAGGTATTTATAGTCCAGTTTTTTTGGTTTACCCTTTTATTTTAGCATAGGTATGTACAACAAGGGATTTTTCAATATTTTTCTTGGTAGGTTCCCTATCACCACCATCATTTGAGTTTTCAGCAAGTGTTTTACTCATTTCCAAGCCACTACTTCTAGGTTTTGTTTTTGTCGGAGTACTTCATTGTGAAATAATAGGAGAATTGGTGTTTTTGTTTGTTACTTCTCTGCCTTGTTGTCGATAACACTTATTAGTGATAGCTAGTTCCTCTATACCATTTAGATCTTCATTGACCGAGGTCTTAGGGAGATTTAAATTGTCCCCTCCTCCTTATTTAAATTGTTCATACTTAGTGAAATAAGAGGAATATCCAACTAGGGAAATATGTGTAGTAAATAAATCATTAGGGTCGAAACCCTCAATGCATTCATCTTCATTTAGGTTGAATTGGTCAAATTGACCTGCAAATTCAACCAAAAAGAGATATGATTTACAACAACTTCTTTGACTCTCTAGGGAAATGGGATGAATTTCTTTTTTCTTTTCTCATTAAAGAAATGATCCCATTACTTGTATTGTGTCCATACTTCAATAACAAAGTGTTTGTATGATACATAGAAAGTAAGAAAAAGGGGTTTCTCTTGGAAAAACAATAGCCTTATGATACTAAAATCCTCTGTGATTTCAAAAATTCATTTCTTTGAGAGAAAGGTGGCAACCTTGAGTGACAGTGGTGATGTGTTCGGACCAAAGATTAATTTTTTTAATTTAGAAATAAAATTGTTAAATGGACTAGGTAGAAATAATATTCATACTTGTGTCTCCATAAGGTTGGACACCAAGAAAAGACTGGATCCACCCTAAGGTCAACACTCATTTCCCTTAGCAATTCTTCGAAAACATGGCAGTAGGCTATGGAAAAGATCAAATAATAGCATGTAGAATTTTCGGGTCCTTTTCAGACCACCTAGCTGAAATGGAATTTCATTGGAAATAAGGTGTCCCTTTTCAATCAAGGTGTCTTCATGCATAGAAAAGTGGAGGATATAAATGATATTTTTCAACACAGAGGTTGTGGATTCCAAACTAATTATACAGGAAAACAACAAAAAAAATCGTTGTAGGGATGCTTCAAGGAACTTACCTCAATCTTAGTGGAATTGTTATTAGTTCTTGGGACGGACAAATATTTCTCGAGGAGATTTTATCCTCCTCTATGTTCCTTTAGGAATTCACTGGCTTCTTCATCCTTGAACTTCATGGTGGAATTTCAGAGTCGTAACATTCTTGTAAAAACTGAAGGAGCCAAGGAGATATGATGATTCCCTTGAACTTGAATTATTCTTCTTTCTGAATCAAATTTATCTACACACCAAATAAATAGCTCTTTGGAATTTGTCACCTCCAGAGCACAACCATCCAAAGCAATTCCTAAGGTCTGGACCTGGTTTTTTTTCTTCTCGACAGGAAGGAGGGACTTGTACCACTTGTAATCCTACGACCACTGGAACTTATGGTCTTTATGACTGAGAGAATTTAGTGTATCTCAACAATACAACTATTTTCTCCTACTTGACATTATTTGCATTGCTTTATATTCTTACCAATAGGTGGCACTACTGTTTATATAATGTTTTAGAGCATGACATATTAGTCCTTTATTTAATTTACCATGTATTTCCTTGACTATTAACCACCATAGCTCTTATTTCAATTTTTTTGGATTGCACGCTGATATTTAGAACATATTACAAAGATTTACAAAATCTTCTCCACTTTAATAATGACATTATATTCACACAAGTGGAGGCTAACGTCATTGGGGGGGATTAAATGCGATGGGGAAATGGTGATGTGATGTCATGGAAGATGGAAAATGGTTAAGTATGGAAGTGTGAAAACAGGAATGGAGAGTGCAATATGGTGAATGCATGATTGTGGAATGTAGGAAACAAGACATGGGAAATTAAAAAGGTGAAAGGGAATGACTCTCATATCTACAATAAGAAAATAGACTAAGTATGGGAAAACATCTTTACACTGGTTGAAAAAGTGAAAGGGTCATTCTGTAGAATGTGGGACTATGGGTTGTAGAACACAAGCATGAGGGGAAAAGGTAAGTGGAGGAGACACGTGTACCGCATCCACATTCAAAGAAATGGCTAAGTATGAAAAAGGTAAAGGGTGTAGTTTGGAGGACGCGGAGATAGATGGATCATTCTGAGTGTTGTGGAACTATGGGACATGGGATGTGGGGAATTGTAGGAAAGGAATGTGTTGGTATCCTGCAAATGGACTCCCACATCATTTAAAAAAATGATTAAGCGTTGGTATTGCAATAAAAGAAAATTTACTAAGTATATATACACATGCTTGCAGGCCTTCGAAACTATTAATTTTATAGTAGCATGATTTGCAACCCACATTTGAAATGGGAAAACAAAAAGTAAAGAAAATTCGAGGAGAAAAAAAAAACAAGGGAAAAATACTAAGGATGGGTATGTATGTACTAACATTGATCAACAAATGTGGATCAACATTCAACTCCAATTTTCGGACAGTGACCCTTGTCGGTTGCTGAGAATCTAGAATCATCTTCCATTGTGGAAATGGATTCAGAAAGAAGAGAAAAAAGAAAACAAATATATAGTGATAAGGGATATACAAAGGAGTACCGAAAAAAACTATGTACATATTTTGACTTGGGGATTCAATAAATGAAATACTTAAGATATTTCCCATTGACAGGAAATGGTTGGATCATTCCTTTCATATCCTTCAACAAGTATGAATTGTAACAAATGACTTTGTCAATATGATATGGTCCAATCTAGAGAGCTTCAAATTTTGTGTGGAAAGATGGTTTTTCTTTTTCTTTGTTCCATAAAAATCGAGTTGATCTTTTTGAAAATCATTTGAAGTAGTTCTCTTTTCAAAGTATCTTTTGACCACTAGTTGTATTTTTCTTATTGCCAACATTGATTGTTCTCTTTGTTCTTCAATTTTCATAAGTTCATGATATATTTTTTTCATCATTGGCTTCTTCATTTTCAACACTTTCAGTAAGAGCAAGGGAATTCAATTCCAATTGTAGTAGCAATATTGCTTCTCTTCCATACACTAAATCATATGGGGAGTGTCCAATACTATCATTTGGAGTAATACAGTTGGCCTAGAGTGCATCCATCAATTTCTTATGCCGGTTCTTATGGTTGACTTCAATTTTCTTCTTGAGAATTTGAATTAATGTTTTGTTTTTTGACTAGCCAAACCATTTCCCTATGGATAATAATTATATGGTTGTCCCATGATGATTCCATATTTTCCACAGAAATTTGTAAACTTTGATCTGATGAAGATCGAGCCATTGTCAGTTATGAATTTTTCTATTACACCAAATCTTGACATGATATTTTGTTTTAGAAAATCGATCAAATTCTCCAACTTTGTGTTTCTTAAAGCCACAACTTCCTGCCACTTGGTAAAATAATCAATTGAAATAATAATATAAGCATTCCATATATTAGAATTTGGATTTATTGGACCAATAACATCCAAACCCCATTGTGAAAATGGTTTCTCTACCATTGTAGATTGTAATGGCATCGTGGATCTTTTCATTTTTCCTGAAAATATTTGGCATGGAATACATTTTCAAATCATTAATAAGTGTCCTTGAATATAGTTGGCCAATAATAATCAACCCGAATGATTCTCTGAGTTGTTACAATTGGCAAAACATTTCCACCACAAACCCCACTTATATGAAATTCTTGAAGCATTTCTCTAGACTTTGAGCAATCTAAACACCTTAATAAAATTTCATCAAAATTCCTTAGGAAAAAAACTCCTGAGACCAATACATATTGATTTGTATTCATTTTCAACGTTCTCCTTTATTTCGAAGAAATTTCATGAGAGAATTGACCAGATTTTAGATAAAATATTATGTCCTTATACCATTATGAGTTTGATAAACTTGTTCACTGTATTACAACATCAAATCTATTGGGAGGAGAAATGTTCATAGCTTCAATTCCAGTCATGAATTTTCATAATCCCTACACCTAAATAACATTCAAAGGAGGCACAGTCCTAGTCTTATCTATGCTAGACTCGATCGATTCCTCGTTAGCAATGCTCTCCTGAGCAGTCACTATGCACTCCTTGCAAAGGGAAAGTTTTGCACTATCTCTCCCGAGCATCTGAGTCAAAACAGACTCTGTCAATGCACTCCTTGCAGACCATATGCACACCTTGCATGGACTCAATGAAGAGAACAAAGGAAACTTATCTAAACATTTCACAGTTTCATAAACTCAACAACACAACTCATTAATTCATGAAAACAAAAATAACAGGGAATTGTAAACAGTAGCAACACCATGCATTGGATCAATTTTCCTCTATTATATTCATTCAAAAGTAAATGGCTACAACTATGATAAAACAAGAACTAAAACTCAACAAAAACTAAATCACAACAAATTCCTACTAACTTGCAGCAGCCTCCTTCGGGCATACAAAACCTCTATTTATTTCAGAGGGTTCTTAGGGTTCCCCTCGACTGCTCATCTACTCGAGAAAAAAAAATGCTAATTAATTTATGTTACATTAAAGTCTAGGAGTGAAACTACTAGATCATTCATGATCATTCATCTTCCAAGCATTTGATGTTCTTCAGTTTCCGATCATTTAAAAAAAATGATTTGCAGGAAATGTCAGCGGTTAAGATTCTAAAATGATTCAATGGTGTGCTAAGGCGTTGACTTGTCTCTCCACGTAGGCTTGTTGACGATGCTCCTGCATCATACTCCCCTAGCCAAAAATTCATGGACTCATGTCCATGAGCTCCTGCACTAACTTTCCATGCTTCTGGATATCAGCTTCATTTTCCCAACTGACATCTTATATTGGGTGTCCCTTCCACTTGACCAAATATTCAAAATAGGTCTTCCTCCTAGTCTTCTTTCCAATTCTGTGATCAACGATCTTCTCCATCTGTGGATTTTCTACTACAGGCATTTTATTTTCCCATTGAATCTTCTCCTGATCTTCTGATCTCTCTGTGTCATCTTCCCTGTAAGGATACATGTTGGATATGTTGAATATGGGAGATATGCCCACATCATCTGGCAGCTCAATCTCACAGGCATTTGCATCAAACTTCCTTAAGATCTTACATGGCCCTATCTTCTTCATATTCAACTTGTTATATGCTCCTCTTGGAAACCTTTCTTTCTTGAGATGTGCCAGAACCTGATCTCCTACTTCAAATTGAAGCTCTTTGCGATGTTGATCAACTCTGCACTTGTACTCTTGGCTAGAGTTCTGCAACTACTCTTTGATCTCACTATGGAGCTTCTTCATTTTTGCAACAAAATCTTCTGCTCCCACGCTTCTTATCTCACTCTATTCCAAGTATCTCAACTTAACTACTCCTCTTGGTTGCATTCCATAAAATATATGGAATGTGCTCTTTCCAGTGCTCCTGTTTAGTGAGTTATTATATGCAAATTCTTCTTGTGGAAGAATTCGATCCCACTGATTATGATGCTTAGTGACCAGACTCCTCAATAATTTTCCCAAAATTTTGTTCACCACCTCAGCCTGTCCATCTATTTGAGGGTGATAAGCTGAGTTGAAGGACAAATCTGTTCCCAACTTCTTCCATAATGTTCTCCAGAAATGACCAACGGATTTGGTATCTTTGTCTGAGACAATACTTTTGGGTAATCCATGAAGGCGAACAACTTCCTTGAAAAATAAATTTGCAACATGTGTTGCATCACTAGCCTTCTGGCATGGGATAAAGTGTGCCATGTTTGAAAATCTATCCACTAACACAAATATGGAATCACATCCTCTTTGAATTCTTGGCAGTCCCAACACAAAATCCATGCTTATTTCATCCCAAGGTCTCTCTGGTATTGGCAATGGTTGATACAATCTAGTGTTTTGTCTTTTTCCTTTTGCATGTTGGAAGATTCTACATTTGTTCACAAACTTTATCACTTCTGTCCTCATACCTGGCCAGTAATATGCACTGCTCAAATGTGAAAATGTTTATCATGGCCGAAATGTCCATCCAATCCTCCACTATGATTTTCCTTAAAAAGGTTATCCCTCATTGAGCATTTTGGTATGCACAATTGATTTCCCTTGAAAAAAAACCCCTCTTGAATCATGTACTCTACCCACGTGCTCTTGTCTCTCAGCACAGGATTTTCACATGCTTCGTATGCTTCCTTGAAATATGGATCATCACTATACACTTCCTTAAGGTGTTGAAACCCTAAGGCCTTCACCAGAAATTCCTACAGAATCAAACATATCTTGCTCAATGCATCAACAACTTTGTTAGCATTTCCGGAAATATGTTTTATGACAAAAGTAAAATTCTTCATAAACTCAATCGACTTTGCATGCCTCTGATTCAATTTTTCTCGTATGGTTATGAATTGTAAATCTCGGTTATCGCTATACAAGACAAATTCCTTTGGAACAAGGTAGTGCCTCCATTTCTTCCAGGCTTGAATTATAGCATAAAATTCTTTATCATAGGTGGAGTAATTTATCTTAGTCTCATTCAGCTTCTCATTGAAATATCCAACTGGTTTATTATCCTGGCTCAATATTGCTCCAATTGCAACTCCACTTGCATCACATCTCACTTGAAATGTCTTCCCGAAATTTGGTAAGACCATAATTGGTCATTTTGTTATCTTCTGCTTCAATATATTGAAGCTCCTCTCGAGCTCCTCTATCCATTTAAAATACTTGTGACTCTTCTTCACTGTATCCATCATTGGTGCACAAATTCCACTAAAATTTATGGTGAACTTCCTATAGAAACTTGTTAATCCATGGAAGCTTCTCACTTCAAACATACTCCTTGGTGATGGCCATTCTTTGATTTCTTTCACCTTCTTTGGATCCATCTTCAATTCATTTGAAGAGATCATAAAACCCAAGTAAATGAGTTTTGCGTTCATAAAAGAGGATTTCTTCAGATTTATTAACAACTTCTCCTATTGTAGTTTCCTCATCACTAATGCCCGATGTATCAAATGCTCCTCTTTAGTCTTACTAAAGACCAATATATCATCCAGATATACAACCACAAACTTGCCAACGGAATCTTTCAGTATTTTATTCATCAACCTCATAAAAGTACTTGGGGCATTTGTTAAGCCAAATGGCATAAAAATCCACTCATACAACCCTTCATTTGTCTTGAAGGTTGTTTTCCACTCATCACCTTCTCTCATTCTTATATGGTGATATCCACTTTTCAAATCTATCTTAGAAAATAAATTTTCTCCGATTAGACAATCCATTAAGTCATCCATTCTTGGCAAAGGAAATCTATACATGATGGTGATCATGTTAATGGCCCTCGAGTCTGAAGACATTCTCCATCCTCAATCCTTCTTTGGACTCAACATAGTTGGTACTACACATGGACTCAAGATTTCTCTGACCAAACCTTTGTCTAACAAATCCTGGACTTGGTTCTTTACCTCCTCATTCTCTTGAGGTGTCAATCTGTATGTTTCTTTGTTTGGCAGGCTTGCTCCTGGTATCAGATCAATATGATGGATGATACTTCTGATGGGTGGCAACGAGTTAGGAAACTCATCCACTACTATGCCAGAAAAATTATACAACAACTCCCGAACTTCTTCGCGAAAATCATCCATCGAAGTACTTGTAAGGAAAACTCTAGGTTTCCTCACCACATCAAACTGCATCTCCCATTCGTTCTTGACTTGTCTTAGGAGTTCCTTCCCACTCATGACAATTGTGCTTGTGTTGGCTTATTATTTTACTTTCTTCTCCTCTATTGGCAGCAACATGTGTGTCCTACCATTCTTATCCAAGGTGTAAGTATTTTTTCTCCCATCATGAATGGCATTTCTATCAAACTGCCATGGTATTCCCAAAAAAACATGACATACATCCATGGGAATGACATCGCACAAAATTTCATCTCTATATCCTCCTATCTTAAATTCAACAAGTCATTGTTTAGTGATCATTACCTGGTGTCTTTTCTGCAACCATGAGACTTTATATGGCTTGGGATGTGCAGTTGTCTCTAGCTCTAGTTTCTCCACCATCTCTGTGGATACTAAGTTTTCAGTGCTCCCACTGTCAATTATCACCTTGCATACTTTGTCTTTAGTCTTGCAAGTTGTCCTGAATAGATTATTCCTCTGCACTAGCTTTTCAATTTCTTGCTATGGTTTTAAGAGAGCCTTCTTCAACATCAGGGATTTTCCATCCTCTGCACCTTCTACTTCAACATTCCTTTTCTATGCTTCTGAAATGTGAGCTTCACCTCCTCCTTCTTTATTTTTCTCGGGACATTCCCAAGACATATTTATTTTCTTTCCATGGGAATAACACCTCACTTCTCCTCCTCTGCTTCTTCCTCTTCCTCTAGAATAACTTCTTCCACCACCTTGTCTTCCTCGGGAACTTCCTCCTCTTTTTGAGTGACTGTGTGGTTTCTTTGTCTCACCTTTGGATTTATGTGTCTTATCATGGGAAACCCCCTTGCATTTTCTTGGGCTTCTACCTTTATTTCGTTGACTTTGTTTCCTGGCCAACTTATCCTCTGCCTTCAGAGAAATATGATAAGAATCCTTTACTGTCCTCATTGACATCATGTTGATCTCATCCTAGATTTCATACCTCAGGCCATTTATATACCTGAATTTTTTTTCCTCATCCTTCTCTCATTGTCCAGTTCTGATATTTAGCTTGTAGAACTCCTCTGTGTACTATCATACCCTTCTGTCTTAGGTTCTGTAACTTCCTGAATAGGTTTATCTGATAATCTTTAGGCATAAATTTAGCTTTTAGCTTGGCTACCATTCTCTCTCAATTCTTAATATTGTGTTTTCCTTTGCTTCTTCTCTCAACTTTCAATTCATCCCACCATAGTGTTGCATGTCCTTTCAGTCTGGTGACAACATGTCTCACTTTTTTCTCCTCATCGACATCTTCATAGTCAAAATATTTTTCCATGGATCTTATCCAATCCAACAACTCTTCAACATCCAAATTGCCTTCATACATTAGGATGTCTACTTTGGCTTTGGTTCCCAATTTAACAACCTCTCTCAGCAAGCGTTCCTCGACAACATTTTCTTCTGCAACTTCTTTGACTTCTACTTCTTCACTCTTTGCATAACTGATGTCCCCAGCATTAGGTTCCCTCCTCTGTGTTGCCTCCATCGCCTCTAATCTTACACAAATCTCTCTCATTTATCTTTATGCAACGCGATTGGCTAAAGGTGGTTCCACATGTCTCCTTGGTGGCATTATGTTGACTGTCTCTCACACACAGAATAAACCTTTGATCTCTCTGTCATTTTCTGGAAACAATTTCAGGCTCTCTCCTCGAGGTTGCTTGACCTCTCTCCTCTCTCCTCGGGGTTTCTTGACCTCCCGGTCAAGGATATTCGATTCTAGGAGCCTAATCGGCTCTCTGAAACCTTAATGGTATCACTTGTAATTAAACACAATCCCTTTCAGTCCTTTGGTGCAGGTTCTATGGCACCCACAACCTCTCCCTGCGTGCTACTGAACTGTCAAGTTTCAACCGCTAACTCCTTCTCTATTTAGCCCTTCCAAGATGTGACCTTGGGATATGACCTCACACAAACACATGATTATAGGCAAGACCAAGGGTGGTTTCGGATCAACCTGCTTTTCTCCCCACAATTCACTACCAATCGCCACGGGTCCTTTTGGTGATATTGTGGTTTCAATTGCGGCACGCTCTCAAATTTTTAAAACTTGAGAAATTTTTGATCTCACAATTCAACGTGACCATTGATCTTGCAATCTTAGGTGAGGTCTCTTAATCAATGGCCCGGATTTGCTTCCTTTCAAATCAATGACTCAGATATGCCCCTTTTGACGCAGCCGCACTCGTAGGCACGTTCGCTCACACAGGATCTTCTTCTCCTCAGCCCGAAGAACTCTTGAATAGCCCTTCTATTTCCCTGCTGGGAAATCTGCACCCACAGATCTCTTTGTGCGATCCACCCACTCTCTTTACTTATCGGGGAATCAGAACTCGTGACTTCACGAGTTTGATGGTCGAGCACTACACTCTCGAATCCCCGAGACCCGATGGCCGATCAACATTGACTTTTACGTTAACTCTGTCGGGGCTTCTGCTCTATCACGATTTCGCCACTCATGATGTCAGCAAATGGAATTTCCAAACTCTGAACCCCGATGTGTCAATCCTCCGATGCTCACGCGGGTTCACTATTCAACGATCTCGTCACCTCGTCGGGATTTCAGAATTCATGGGATCGCGAATCCTAATGTCAATGGATTCGGGACTTTCTTTTTCTCGATCCTCGATACTATGCCACCTGTCCTCCACTAGCTCCTGCGGTCCCACACTGGTTACGTCATCGTCGGAATATCGGGTTTCGCGACTCCAAGCTGCAAGAATACTCAGTTCTCAAAACCCCCGATTCTCCGAACCCCGACTTCCTTTGGATCTTATGACATGCGTCCCCACTGATGGAAGGTTCAGGCTCGTCGGGATATCACGGATCGCGATATCGCAATTCTCATTGTAACAACTTGGAGCTTCAACTCGCGAATCCCCGATACACGATATCACGTGTAGATCCGACGGTCCTTGTGACTCCGATCGACGACTCTACCCCTCCTAAGTTTTAAACCTTCAGACGTTCTTGCCATAACCCCCCTGCGCCTTCACGAAAATCTCCTCGGATGATTTCGACCGTTCGTTCTTCCTTTCTTGATCCATCGAATGACTAAGTGGTTTTCTGCGGGACCCGTCCGGTTGCATGTGACTTACGACAATCCTTGCAAGCCCTCCAGGCACAACTGGTCTGCGCTGCCCTTCGACAAACTCGAAGGCCTATCCTTCCTGAGATTTTCCCACGGCTTTGGTCTTCAGAAAGAAAACCCCTTTGCACGCACTCCTTGCGGAAAATCTTCAACCACGCCTAAGTGTTGGAGTCATTTGACTCTGTGCACACCTGCAGCAGCAGTCTTTCAAGGCTTTACTCAGGTTCGCAACCCTGAGACCTTTATCCAGCCTGCGCACTCCTTGCACGGCTCCAATAACCCAATTTTACTTATGGGTGAATGAGAACCAAAGGTGAATCTATTTGAACCCTCTGTCAACGCACTCCTTGCCGACGATTCGACTGCACTCCTTGCAAGAATTCTCTGGCTCAAGTAGAGAAACAATTGAAACTCATTCCTTCTTCCCTTCAGACTTCAAACTCAACATGAAATCACATACAAAGTATATAAAAGAAAATGTATAACAAGGAACAAACATTCATGAGCCTAGCATTCAACACACATACACAGAGAATAACACAAAAGCCATGAATCTGAATCAATTTCTTCTATTAATTCAAGATTTGTACATGGGTGTTCTTCTATAGTTCTCTGCTTCTTTTCTTGTTCTTCTTCCTCTCTTATATGCTCAAGCTCAGGATTATGCTAATGTTACAATGATACAATGAGGGTGTCTATATCCGTTTTCCCTCTTCCTTCTAAAACTGTCTAATCTATGAATTAAAATCCTATCTACCAGCATTAACTATCTTAAATGTCGTCTGTCTACTAAAGGAAGAGAGCTATCTGCTCAAGGTCCATTACAATATACAAGTGTGCCTCATCTTTAATGGTTCATTTAAGATTTGCGCAACAATTCCAAAGTGTTTTCAAAATTTATGTTGGCTTGTCCAGCTGCCTTCCGCTTCCGCATTGGCTCGATTGATGAGTCAGTGATGCTCCTGCATCACCTTTCAAATCAACGGTCATGATTTTCTTCTTGATTCGGGTTTCAGAGTTTTCAACTCTCAAACCTTACTTTCTCCGCAATGACAAATCTCCTGCCATGTGTCCTCCTCAAATGGACGATTCTAACCATTTCAGGTTTTCGGACTTCGGAATTCTCAACTCTCAACTTTCACCTTCCCCCCAAAATTCTTTTATCCGAAGCTCACAATCTATTGACGTGTGCCTCCCACAGATCGACAGCTGCAATTTATTCGGGTATTCAAACTTCGGGTTTCTCAACTCCTACCCATTCACTTTCCCTCGAAGTGCACAGATTTCTATCGCGTGTCCTCCTGAATTGGATGGCTGAAATTCACTTTGGGTCTTTACCCAGAGTCCATGGATTTGCGCCACGTGTCCTCCTTAATCTAACGACTATGATTTACTTCGGGTCTTTACCCGGAGTCAATGGATTTATGTCGTGTGTTCTCTTGAATCTAATGGCTATGATTCACTTTGGGTATTTACCCAGAGTCAATGGATTCCTATCACATGTCCTTATGAATCGGATGGCTACTATTCACTTAATTTCTTCGCACTTCAGGAGTTTCAACTCTCGACTCTCACTTCCTTCTGAAACTCATGACTCATCGCTATGCATCCCTCTGGATCCGACGATCCAAATTCACTTTGTATTTAGGTTTCAGGAGTTTCAACTCTCAACTGGAATCTTCGAAGTGATTTTTCCTAAAGCCTCAAATCTGTTGACATGTAACCCCCTGGCAACCAATGGCCAGGATCTATTTTGGCTCTTAGAAAAATTATCCTCCTATGTGCACATAGAGGCTAAATCTCGTGCACTTTGCTCAGATTTGACAACATGGAATGATCTCGCTCCCTCTTGGATGGATCTTAGCCGGTGCCTCGAGAAACCTTCAGAAATTCACCCCCTTTGAATATTTCTCCCACTATCTCTCTTGAGCTTTCTCTCCTTCTACTCCTTTTGACTCCTTAAAGAGTGACTTTGACACTTATTTGAATTTTGGGTCTTTGCACTCCTTGCAGCAGATTCTTATGCAAGACTTAGCTTCTTGTGAATGATTGTGCACACCTTGCAGCAGTCCCTTTACACTCCTTGCAAATGTAAAGTTCACGCTATCTCTTCTAAGCTTATGAGTCGAAACCCAATCTGTCATTCCTTGCAGCAGATTCTCACACAAGACTTAATTTCTCACGGACGACTATGCACGCCTTGCAACAGTCACTTTGCACTCCTTGCAAAGGGAAAGTTTTGTGCTATCTCTCCTGAGATTCTAAGTTGAAACAAACTCTATCAACGCAATCCTTGCGGACTGTATGCACACCTTGCATGGACTCAACGAAGATAACAAAGGAAACTTATCTAAACATTTCATAGTTTCATATACTCAACAACACAGCTCATTCATTCATGAAAACAAAAATAACATGGAATTGTAAACAGTAGAAACACCATGCATTGGATCAATTTTCCTCTCTTATATTCATTCAAAAGTAAATTCCTACAACTATGATAAAACAAGAACTAAAACTCAACAACAACTAAATCACAACAAATTCCTACTAACTTGCAGCAGCCTCCTTCGGGCATACAAAACCTCTATTTATTTCAGAGGGTTCTTAAGGTTCCCTCTGACTACTCGTCTACTCGAGAGAAAAAACTAACTTCTACTTAATTTCCGTTACATTAAAGTATAGGAGTGAAACACCCAGATCATTCATGATCATTCAGCTTCCAAGCATTTGATCTTCATCAGTTTTTGATCATTTCAAAAATAAATATTTGCAGGAAACGCCAATGGTTAAGATTTCAAAATGATTCAACGGTGCGCTAAGGTGTTGAGTTGTCTCTCCACATAGGATTCCCGACGACACTCTTGCATCAACAAAACTATTGGATTTGGATTTATTTTAAAAAGGCCTTTGGAGCCTCATTGTAATGATCATCTTCTTGCGAATGTGAGTAGTTGTCACACCTCTTATCAAAGATAAGATTCCACCATTCTAGTGAGTCTTTCACTCTGTATTTCTATATTTTTTTATATTTCGCTCATTAATAGAAATTGTGTATTACTGTATCTCTATGTTTATGGTTGCATCTTTGATATATTTATGTTATATTATTGGATATTTGAGATATCTATGTACATTTCTTGATTATATCTCTGCTCTCATTTCATGCCGAAAATAATCTGGATCAGTGGTACTAGAGCAGGTTGCTCTTGATCATTTTTTCAATGCATGTCCCCAATGAGGTCCAAATATAGCAAGTTGGGTCTCGATCTTGTCTATCTTGAGGAAAATCGCTCTCGCACTCCCAAGAAACCCTCCATGGTAGAAGAAAATAAAATGACAAAGAAAACAATTTTATTAATTTGTTGATTAAGCAAGATCTCACATGATAGAGGGACGAAATGATGGAGAATTTTTCCCACATCCTTCAACGCCTGTAGATAGCAACCAGTGCATCTTCATCAAGCAACCACTTTGGAGGAACCTAACCTTTCAAGGTACAAGTTAATTTTGGTATTCCAGTATTTGAAGGACAAATAGATGTGGATGCCTTAGAAAAATGCTTAAATCTGCTAAAAGGTTATTTCTTTGTTCACAATTTTCCCCAATGTCAGACATTTGTGGGAAACTTACTAGGAGTAAAGTTCCATAGAGAAGTCTGAAATATATGGGGCCGATCCCACTTGGGATTTTTTTGTGGATGCATTAAAGGAACATTATTACCTTATTGGTAACTATGATGACCAATACATGAGATGGACCACGTTGCATCTAGAGAGGGTCCAAGCACTTCTAGAGTTCACCAATACCTTCCATACCTTGGGCACCAAGTTGGGTATCAAATGTTTTAAGTAGCATTTGGTTCTGAAATACTGTGGGGCTTTACAAAGATACATCCAAAATGAAATGGAGTCTCTGGACATCTCATCACTGGGAGTTTCCTATCGATATGCTATCAAAATTGAGTAGAAACTTAGGCACCTGAAAAAATAGGAATTCGGTTATGAAAATATGCAACAACCAAAGTATGATAAAGATGCCCCTAATAAATAGCCTCCTGAAAACCAGTCCAAGCCATAGGAAAATAAGGGTCATGGGAAGATGAAGAGGGACACTATAAAGTGGTATGATTTCCACAAAATCCCATGTCACAACACTCATGAATGTCGCTCAAAACAATGATTGGTGGCTGAGATCAAAGACAAGGAGCCGAACCCTGATTCATAATCTGATTCGGAAGATACTAGTAGAAAACATATCATCGACGCAGACCCCACTGCTACTGTCACAACCGAAACAATTCAACTAGAAGAACCATCATATCTTGAAGAAAGGGAGGACCTTTTTTATTCACAGATGTGGGTGAAGGAGACCTCGCTGCATTCTATTGTTGATAGCGGAAAAAAGAAGAACCTCATCTTAGCATAGGTCGTCAAACAGTTGATATTTTCGACACCACACCCATAGCCATACAACATCTTGTGGATTTTCTAGGGACGAGATCTTTGTTTCATCCATCATTGTGGATTGGCATACGACATCCATCCCTTGAAGGATAAGGTATTATGTGATGTTTCCCCACTGNTCTGATGTTCTCTTGGGCTAGCTGTATATATGGAAGCACCATGCTATCTATGAGTCTCGACCTCATACTGTCATTATTACTCTGGGGGGTCATCTCTACAGGATACTAGAGGTAGTTCTAACTAATGTCCCACCTAAATAGTGTTGCAAGGTAGTATCTCATACTACAAAATTTAGTTTCTTCACAATATGTTCAAAAGGTGAACAAAAGAACACCACAACCACTGCAGCCTCAGTCCAATAACCTTCTATCTAACAGAAGAACATCGAAAATATTGAAGCAAACCGCAAGGATTCCTTATGCACACAGTCATCTAATGTAGCCTTCAACAAGCTAAGCATAGCAACTTCTCCAGCAAGGCAAGTAGCTCATCAAGATGTAGATTCAAAAAACTCTTTTCCCTCTCCCTTGGACACTCAACACAATGAATAACATTTCTTCCTAAGGAGGGAGGATTGAACCAGGTGGATTTCGGTGGCCACCCCCCTATTACAACTGGCTCAAAAAAAATCTTCTGGCAGTTTACTATTTTTAGCAATTTTTTAGTTCCTAAACTTCAGGGGCCATTTTGAGGGCCTAAATGAAGTTTTTTCGGAATCGAGCACCTCAATGATAGCCAAAGTCTCTGATCTAGCCACCAAAATGAATATCTTAGATGATACCTTTCCAATGAGCTATCGTGTGCCCCAAATGGAAATCGTAAGCCATAGTACGCCCCCGGGAAGTTGATACACCAAACTACCCAAAACATGGTCCACAAAATTGTTGGTTTTTCATCTTCCAGGGTTAGGGTTTTGGACTTTCTTTATTTTAAAAAGGCCTTTGGAGCTTCATTGTAACAATCATCTTCTTGCGAATGTGAGTAGTCATCACATCTCTTCTCATAGATAAGATGCCAACATTCTAGCGAGTTTGTCACTCTATATTTCTATAGTTTTGTACATTTCGCTCATTAATAGAAATTGTGTATTATTGTATCTCTATGTTTATGGTTGCATCTATGACATATTTTTGTTATATTATTAGATATATGTTATATGTAATACATATAACATATATTATATCTATTACATATAACATACATTTATGTTATATGTATTACACATAACATATATGTTATATGTAATACACATAACATATATTATATGTATTACATATAACATACATTTATGTTATATGTATTACACATAACATACATTTATGTTATATTTATTACACATAAAATATATGTTATATGTAATAGATATAACATATATGTATTACTATTTTTAGCAATTTTTCTATTCCTAAACTTCAGGGGCCATTTTGAGGGCCTAAATGAAGGTTTTTTGGGATCGGGCATCTCAATGTTAGTCAAAGGCTCTGATTGAGCCACCAAAATGAATCTCCTTGATGATACCTTTCCAATGAGAAATCGTGCACCCCAAACGGAGATCATATGTCAAAATAGGCCCCCGGGAAGTTGATATACCAAACTACCCAAAACAGGGTCCACAAAATTGTTGGCTTTTCATCTTCCAGGGTTAGGGCTTTGGACTTTCTTTATTTTAAAAAGGCCTTTTGAGCCTCATTGTAAAAATCATCTTCTTGTGAATGTGACTAGTCGTCACATCTCTTCTCATAGATAAAATTCCACCATTCTAGTGAGTCTGTCACTTTGTATTTCTACAGGTTTGTAAATTTCCCTCATTAATAGAAATTGTGTATTATTGTATCTCTATGTTTATGGTTGCATCTATGATATATTTTTTTTATATTATATGTTATATGTATTACATACTATATGTAATATGTATTACATACTATATTTAATATGTATTACATATAACATATATATTTTATACATATAACATACATGTAATACATATAACATATATATGGCATTGACCCTCGTAGTTCCCTTGCATGGGTCTCGAATCGAAGTGGAACATATGTGTTACATGTATTACATATAACAGTACATATAACATATATGTTATATGTATAACATATAATATATGTTATATGTGTAGATTCGGGGTAGGACGAGTCGTCTTTGATACTATGGGGATCGCTACAAGTTTGGGATTTATAGTGATTGATTTATTCTATTGATGGCACACATAGTTTGTTCTAGGGTGGTCCAATGGATGGACGGATCGAAACTAACCACGGGAGAGAAGGAAATATCAATAAGTTACCCATAGATGTTCAGTCTGAGTCTTCTTTCAGTCTGCACCAGACAACTCTACATAGGGTTCCCTCTTAACCCCCCTATCCTGGACAAATCCCAGGATGTCAAACCTGATACATCCATACATGACATGTTCCCACTGACCACACCTGGATGGATACACAACCCATAGATATCGAAATGGGCCAGATACATGGACGTATGAGAAGCACAGAGGCTAAGTCTTCATTGGATCAAACTCTCTCCAGTGCATGAGAAGCATGGTAAGAAATATTACATGTCCTCCCACTCAGCTACGACCTCTAACTGGTACTATCGATAACTAGTACATAAAATAAAATATCATGATGACCTGTCCACAATAAAATCAAAATACTTCTTCTGATCTTCTGGAAAATACCTATGAGAATGTAGGCAAGGGATTTCCAGTATACAAGGATAGCTTCTAGCACAGATTTTACCAAAGTGAATCTGCCATCTGGGGACAACCATCTGGTATACCAAGATTTTATCCTATTTAAAATCATGTTGTAAATCCATAGCCAATCCCCCATATTCATTTGGATTTAACAGAAAGCCTAGGTATTTGTGACCATCCTGAAAAACTATATTATGGTGTTGAGGGGAGTCAATTTTGAATAGATCGTTCTTGGCCCTCCACAACTCTACAGAAAATGATGCAATATTTCTGGTGGTTCACCTCCATTCCAGTGGCCTTACTATACAAGTAAAGGGCCTGATGAATTTCTTGGGCATCTCTCAAGGAACCATCCCCAAAAAGTAAAACATCGTCTACAAGCAACAGATGAGTAATAGAAATATTTTCCCCCATCTTGATACCTTTCAATCTGCCAGACTCTCTTTCATGGACTAGGCATCTGTTCAAAGCTTCTTCTACAAGAATAAAAAGAAGGGGAAACAACGGACACCCCTACCTCAGACCTCGAGAAGGAGGGAAAAAGGATGAAGCAGAGCCATAAATAAATTGAGAGAAAGAGAAAGAAGAATAAAAACCCTCTACCCAGTTAACAAAAGCACTGGAGAACCCTACATGAAGCATCATTAATATGCGATAAGACTAGCCAACCTTATCATATAACTTAGAGAAGTCTAATTTGATTATGAAAGAATTTTTCTTAATTACCTTAATGGTATGGAGGCCTTCCCGGGATATATCAATAGCCTCATGTATCTGTCTGCCATCTGAAAATCCAAATTTTTCACCTGAGATAGGAAAGGCAAGGAAAGCAACAACATAGCCAATTCACCTGGAACCAAAACCAATCGCTTACCTGTCATCAATAGTATTAAGCACCAATTGTGGTTTAACATCTTTATCCAACACCAGCAGTTGTAGTTGATGTTGATCCCATTATCTTATATAACATACATATGTTATATGATATATATATGTATATGATAGTTGATGTAGTTGTATTACATATAACATACATATGTAACATATAACATATGTTATACATATATTCTATAACATATAACATATATATGTTATATGTATTACTTATAACGTATAACATACATGTTACATATATATGTTATATGTTATAACATATATATGTTATATGTTAAAACATATATCATATATATGTTATACGTATTACGTAATACACATATATGTTATACGTAATACGTATAACATATATGTTATATGTTATAACATATAGCATATATATGTTGTATGTATTACATACAACATAATACATATAACATATATATGTTATACATATTACATACAACATATATGATGTACGCAACCCCCCTTACCTCTTGGGGATTCCGAGAACTTCCGGTCTTGGATATTTGAACTCTTTGAACCGAATTGGTTCTTTGGGCCTTCAACAAATATTGAACAATTAACTCTCAGACACTGGTCCCCTTGAGGTCACCTATAAGCTCAAACTACCTGCAACTCTGCTCTCTGGTGCTTGGCAACACCGATTCGTGAGTACTAGTCTCGCGCTAGACTCTTTCTCCTATGTCACCATGGGCTATAACCTTGGGCCAACCCCTTCGTAACTTCGACTTCGGCAATGTTGCGACCTCCACCTTTGTTTCCTCCCGAAACACCTTTCTCTAAATTCACAAATATCCACCACGAGTCTCCCTGGATCTGATGGTCCAATTGTACTTCAGGTTTCACGACTTCGTGAAATTTCACTTACCCCAAACACCACTTTTTTGGACCTATAACTCTCAGATTCTCTAATCCGCTACCACATGTCTCCTCGTAGCCAACGGTTAATATTCACCTTGATGTTTCGTGACTTAGGTGATCCTGCTTCTCAACACTTTGAAATGCTCTGAACTTCAAAATGCCGAAACACCTCGCGACTAGCCTTCGTGCAATTTTTCCCAGATCTGACGGTCTGGAATGATCCTAATCCTCCTAGACAGATCTTGATTTTTTGATTCTGGGAAACCTCAAAGGACTCCTCCCTTTGAATATTTCTCACCACTCTTCCTTCTAAACTTGTTCCTCCTCAAACCTTTGCCTCCTTAAAATTTTATTTTTGACACTTAGTCGAAATTCAGTGTGTACACGCCTTGCAACAGGTCCTCCTTTGCAGCTTATCCTTTCTGTGGACAAATTCCACTACTCCAAATCTTCTGAGTCAAAATACATTGTCACGCACTCCTTGCAGACAAAATTACTGCAAGCTATCTCTCCATAACTTTCTGAGTCGAAATGGACTCTATCACGCTCACCTTATGGATGTTATTCACTCCTTGCACATATAAATTTCACGTTATCTCTTCTGAGCTCGTTAGTTGAAACAGACTCTGTCAACGCACTCCTTGTGGACACTATGCACACTTTCACTTGCTCATAGAAGAGAAACAATTGAAACTTATCTAAATCTTTACAGATTCATACATTCAACCATGTAAATGCATACATAAACACAATAATAAGAAATAGCAGAGAATTTCAAATAAACAGAAAGTCTACAATTCATTCATTCAGATAGACACGGAAACACCACGCATTTGGGACAATGTGCCTCTATTATATTTATTCAACTGAAATAAACATGTGTTCATAAACTGTTTCTTGGTAGCTGTCGGCTCTCAATTACAGTGGAAACAACTCTCAATAAATAGAGTTCCAAAAACCTCCTCTGGGCAACAATACAAAGCTTTATAAAAGAGGGGATATTCGAGCTCTTCCCTCCAACTACTCTAGAGCTATCCTATCGAATTAAATGCTATCAACTACTAGAATTTATTACAATAAATATTTGTGACAGACAGATAAGATCGAACACATCGAGTCTGTATTGCACACCACTTCATTAAAAGAAAATACATTCTTTGATGTACTCATGAAATCATCCATATCCATAGCATTAAATATGTTCTTTAATTACAATTATTTTCAAAAGATTTTTGTGATACGTCTTCTTCAAAATTTAAAATTCTCCAAAATGTGTGTTGGGCGCTTAGTTGTCCTCCACTCGTGCTTTGTTGGCGATGCTCCTGCATCATACTCATCTGGATGAAAAATTCATGGACTACTATCCATGAGCTCATGCACTGACCTTCCATGCTTATGGATATCCACTTCACTTACCCAACTGGCATATTCTATTGGGTGTCCCTTCCATTTTACCAAATACTCAAAATATGTTTTCCTTCTAGTCTTCTTCCCAATTTGTCGATCTAAATCTGCTCCATCTGTGGCTTCTCTACTACAGGTATCAGCTTTTTCTGTTGGATATCCTTCTGATCTTCGGGTCCTCCATTTCCATATTCCCTATAAGGATACGGGTTTGCAATGTTGAATATGGGCGATGTACCCACATATTCTGGCAGCTCTATCTCATAATCATTCTCACCAAATTTTCTTAGGATTTTGCAGGATCCTATCTTCTTCAGCTTTAGTTTATTATATGTTCCTCTTGGGAACCTCTCATTCCTAAGATATGCTATAACTTGATATCCAACTTCAAATTGAAGTTTCCTCCTATGTTGATCAGCTCTGCATTTATATTCATTACTTCTCCTCCACAACTGCTCTTTGATCTGATTATGAAGCTCCTGCATTTTTGCAGCGAAGTCTTAGGCTCCAGCGCTCCTAAATTCACTCTGATCTAGATATCTTAACTCTGAAACTCCCCTCGGATTCATTCTATATACTATCTGATATGGACTCTTTTTGATACTCCTTTTCACTAAGTCATTGTAGGAAAACTTCGCTTGTGCTTGAATTTGAACCTACTGGATATGATGTTCAGTCACCAAACTTCTCAGAAAATCTCCTAAACTCTCATTCACCACCTCAGTATGTCCATCAGTTTGAGGGTGATATGAAGAACTAAAGGATAGCTTTGTTCCCAACTTCTTCCACAATGTTCTCCATAAATGGCCAACAAATTTGGTATCCCTGTCTGAAACAATACTCCTGGGCAATCCATGAAGTCTTACAACTTCCTTGAAACACAAGTTAGCAACGTGCATTGCATCACTGGTCTTCTTGCATGGGATAAAGTGCACCATCTTTGAAAATATGTCAACTACCACAAATATGGAATCACTTCCTCTTTGTGTTCTTAGCAATCCCAGCACGAAATCGATGCTTATTGCATCACAAGGCCTCTTTGGAATAGGAAATGGTTGATATAACCTAGTATTCTTCTTCTTTCCCTTTGCATACTGGAAAATCTTACATATGTTCTCAAACATTTTCACATCTACTCTCATACTTGGCCAATAATATGAATCGTTCAACTGTGAAAACATTTTGTGATGGACGAAATGTCCGGCTAGACCTCCACTGTGCTTTTCTTTCAACAAATTCTCCCTCATCTAACACTTTGGTATGCACAATTGGCACCCTTTGAACAACAACCCATCATCAATCATATATTTGACCCACTTGCTTCTATCTTTGAGGACAAGACTCGCACATGCTTCATATGCTTCTTTGAAATTTGGATCATCATGATACATTTCCTTAAGTTGTTCAAACCCCAAGGTTTTCACTTGAAATTCTTGTAGAATTAGACATCTCTTGCTCAATGCATCAACAACCTTGTTATCATTACCAAAAATATGCTTCCTGACAAAAGTGAAATTTTTCATAAACTCTTTCCAATTGGCATGTCTCTAGTTTAACTTATCTTGTCTGGTTATGAATTGTAAAGCTTGATTATCGCTATACAAAACAATCTCTTTTGGAATGAGATAATGCCTCCATTTCTTCAAGGCTTGAATTATGGCATAGAATTATTTATCATACTTGGAGTAATTTATTTTAGTGTCATTCATATTCTCACTAAAATATGCAACAATCCTATTATATTGGCTCAAGACCACTCCAATTGCAACTCCACTCACATCACATCTCACCTGAAATGTCTTCTCGAAATCTGGCAAAACCAGAATCGGTTGTTTTGTTATCTTCTCCTTCAATATATTGAATCTCTTCTTAGCATCTTTTGTCCATTTGAAATACTTGTGTCTTTTCTTTACTGTATCCATCATTTGTGCACCGATTTTACTAAAATTTATGATGAACTTCCAATAGAAACTCGCTAATCCATGTAAGATTCTCACCTCAAATATACTCCTTGGTGACGACCATTCTCGGATTGCTTTCACCTTTTCAGAATCCATCTTCAATTCATTCAAAGAGATCACGAAACCCAAATAAATGAGTTTTTTCTTCATGAAAGAGGATTTCTTTAATTTTATCAGCATTTTCTCCCGCTGCAACCTCCTCATCACTAATGTTAAGTGCCTCAGATGTTCTTCTTCAGTTTCACTGAAGACTAGTATATCATCCAGATATACGATCACAAACTTACCAATAAAATCTTTCAACACTTTATTCATCAATATCATAAAATTACTCGGGGCATTTGTTAATCCCAACAACATAACAAGACATTTATACAATCCCTCATTTGTCTTGAATGTTGTCTTCCACTCATCACCTTCTCTCATCCTTATCTAGTGATATCCACTTTTCAAATCTGTCTTTGAAAAACAGTTCACTCCACTTAAACAATCCATTAAGTCATCCATCATTGGAAATGCAAATTTGTACCTAATGGTGATCTTGTTTATGTCCCTTGAGTCTGTACACACTCTCCATCCTCCATCCTTCTTCGGACTCAACACAGTTGGTACTGCACATGGACTCAAGCTTTCCCTGACCAAACCTTTGTCTAATAAATCTTGAAATTGTCTCTTTACCTCATCATTCTCTTGAGGTGTCAGTACATACACTGCTTTATTCGACAAGATTTCTCCTAGTATCAAGTCAATGTGATTGTTGATACTTATGATAGGTGACAATGAGCTTGGAAACTCATCCACTACTATGTCAGCAAAATTTTCCAATAGCTCCTGAATTTCCTTAGGAAGATCCTCCATAGAAGTAATTTTAAGGATAACTTTCGACTTCCTCATTATAGCAAACTACATATCTTTTTCCTTCTTAACTTCACTCGGGATTTCCTTCCCACTCATGAGAAGTATGCGCGTGATAAATTCTTCCTTCACTTTCTTCTACTCAATTGGTAGCAACATGTGTGTCCTACCATTCTCTTCTAAAGTGTAAGTATTTCTCCTCCCATCATGTATGACATTCCTATCATACTTTCATGGTATTCCCAAAAAAACATGACATACATCCATGGGAATCACATCACACAAAATCTCATCTCTATATCCTCCTATTTTAAATTCAACCAGACATTGTTTAGTTATTGTTACCTGATGACCTTTCTACAACCATGAAACTTTATACAACGTCGAATGTGTAGTCGTCTCCAGCTCCAATTTCTCCACCATCTTCATGGATACTAAGTTATCAGTGCTTTCACTGTCAATGATCACCTTGCAAACTCTATCTTTAGTCTTGCAAGTTGTCCTGAACAAACTGTTCCTTTTCACTGACTTTTCAAGCTCTAGCTCTGGATTTAAGATAACCTTCTTCATCATCAAAGATATCCCATATTTTGTGCTTTCCTCTTCAACATCTCGCTTCTGTGCTTCCGACCTCCTTCTTTCTTCCTCTCAGGGCATTCCGAAGACATGTGTCCTACCTTTCCACAGGAATAACACTTTACCTCTCCTCCTATGCCTCTTTCTCTTCCTCTAAGAAAAGTGTTTCTACCACCACTCTGTCTTCCTCGGGAACTCCCTCCTCTTTCAGAGTGACTGTGTGGTTTATTCGTCTCACCTTTGGGCTTTTGTGCCTTGTCATGGGAAAATCCTTTGCCTCTTTTTAAACTTCTACCTCTGCTTTGTTGACTCTGCTTTCTGGCCAACTTCTCCTCTTCTTCCAACGCAATATGGTACACATCCTCCACTATCCTTATTGTCATCATGCTGATTTCATCCTGGATTTCATATCTCAGGTCGTTGATGTATATGACAACTTTTTCCTCATCTCTCTCTCTTTGTCCAACCCTGATGTTCAGATTGTAGAACTCCTCTGTGTACTCATTCATAGTCATTCCTTTCAGTCGCAGGTTTTGCAATCTCCTGAACATATTTATCTAGTAGTCCTTGGGTATGAACTTAGCCTTTAGCTTGGCTACCATTCAATCTGAGCTCTTGATATTTTTTTTTCCCTTGCCTTTCTTGTCAACCTGGAGTTCATCCCACCATAGTGTTGCATGTCCTTTCAACCCGGTGACAACATGTTTCACCTTTTTCTCCTCATCAAAATATTCATAGTGGAAATAGTTTTCCATTGCTCGTATCCAATCAAGCAATTCTCCAATGTCCAAATTACCTTCATACATTGGGATGTCCATCTTTTATCTAGCTCCAAACTTGACAACCGCTTTCAACAAGCGCTCTTCCAAAACATCCTCTTCTACATCTTCTTCAACTTTCACTTCTTCATTCTCTACATCACTAATGTCTCTAGCATCAAGTGCTCTCCTTTGCATTGTTTCCATGGCATATAGCCTTGCATGCAGTTATCTCATCTCCCTTTCCATAGCTCTATTTTCTACAGGTGGTTCCACATGATCCAGATTATTTTCGGCAGGAAATGAGAGCGGAGATATGATAAAGAAATGTACAGAGATATTGCAGATATTCAATAATATAGCAGAAATGTATCAGAGATGCAACCATAAACACAGATATACAGTAATACACGATTTCTATTAATCAAAGAAATGCACAGAGACTATAAAAATATAGAGTGAAAGACTCACTAGAATGGTGGCAGCTTATCTTTGAGAAGAGATGTGACAGCTACTCGCATTCGCAAGAAGATGATTACAATGAGGCTCTGAAGGCCTTTTTACAATAAACAGGAATGCCAAAATCCATAGACATCCAAAAACCTAACCCTAGGAGATGAAGCGCCAAAATTCATGTGGGCCCCGTTTGGGTAAGTTAGTACATCAACTTCCCGAGGTCGTCACTTTTGCATACGATCTCTGTTTTAGGCGTATGATAGCTCGTTGGAAAGGTATCATCGAGGAGATTCATTTTGGGGGCTCAATCATTCCTTTGGCTATCATTGAGAACCTTGATCTTGAAAAACTTCATTTAGGCCCCCAAAATGGCCCCGGAAGTTAAAACCTGCTAAAAATAGTAAATTGCCAGAAATTTGTGTTGAGCCAGCTAGAAAAGGTGGGTGGCCACCGATATCCACCTAGATCACCACATGTCTCTTAGGTGGCATTGTGTTTTTGTATCTGATACCACTTGATGATATCAACCTACTTCTCAGTCTCCTTTGCATACAAAAATTAATTATGTTAGCTCTGATACCACTTGATGTACGCAACCCCCCTTCCATCCTGGGGATTCTGTGACCTCCCGGTATTGGATATTCAAACTCTTCAAATCGAATTGGTTCTTTGGGACTTCAAGAGGCCTTGAACAATTAACTCTCACACAGATGTCCCCTTGATGTCACCTGCAAGCTCAAACTACCTGAAAATCCGCTCTCTGGCACTTGGAAACACTAATTCGTGAGTACTAGTCTCGCGTTAGACTCTTTCTCCTATGTGACCGCAAGATATAACCTTAGGCCAACCCCTTCGTAACTTCGGCTTCAAATATGTTGCGACCTCCTCCTTTGTTTCCTCCCAAAACACCTTTCTCCGAGTTCATGGATCTTTGTCACATGTCTCCCTGGATCTGACCGTCCAACTGTACTTCAGGTTTCGCGACTTCACAAAATTTCACTTACCCTAAACACCAGTTCTACAGACCTCTAACTCCCAGATTCTCTAATCCGATGCCACATGTCTCCTTGCAACCAATGGTTAAGATTCGCCTTGCGATTTCACGACTTCGGTGATCTTGCTTCTCAACACTTCGAAATGCTCCGAACTCCGAAATGCAAAAACACCTCGCAACTAGCCTTTGTGCAACTTTTCCTAGATATGACAGTCTGGAATGATCCCAATCCTCTTGGATGGATCTTGCTTTGTTGATTCTGGGAAACGTCAAAGGGCTCCTCCCTTTGAATATTTCTCACCACTCTTCCTCCTTAACTTGTTCCTCGTCAAACCTTTGCCTCCTTAAAATGATATTTTCAATACTTAGTCGAAATTTAGCATGTGCACGCCTTGCAACAGGTCCTCCTTTGCAACTTATCCTTTTTGTGGAAAACTTCCGCAACTCCTTCTAATCTTTAGAGTCAAAAGACTCTGTCACACACTTCTTGTGGAAAAAATTCCTTCCATCTATCTCTCCAGAACTTTCTGAGTCGAAATGGACTCTATCACACACACCTTGCGGATGCTATGCACTCCTTTCACATATAAATTTCATTTTATCTCTTCTGAGCTCGTGAGTCAAAACTAAATCTTTCAATGCACTCCTTGTGGACACTATGCACACTTGAACTTGCTCGTAGAAGAGAAACAATTGAAACTTATCTAAATCTGTACATATTCATACATTCAACCATGTCAATACATACATAAACACAAGAACAAGAAATAACAAATAATTTCAAATAAACAAAAAATATACCATGCATTCATTTAGATAGACAGGGAAACACCACTCATTCGAGACAATGCTCCTTTGTTATATTCATTCAACTAAAATAAATATGTGTTCATAAGTTGTTTCTCGGTATCTCTCGTCTCTCAACTACATTGGAAATAACTCTGAATAACTAAAGTTCCAACAACCTCCTCTGGGAAACAATACAAAGATTTATACAAGAGGGGCTCGTCGAGCTCCTCCCTCCAACTACTCTAGAGATATCCTATCAAATTAAAAGCTATCAAATTCTAGAATTTGTTACAATAAATATTTGTGACAGACAGATAAGATCGAACACATCGAGTCTGTACTGCATGTGACTTCATTAAAATAAAATACATTTTTCGATGTCCTCATGAAATCATCCAGCTCCATAGCATTAAAGATGTTCTTTAATCACAATTCTTTTCAAAAGATTTGCGTGATACACCTTCTTCAAAATTTAAAATTCTTTAAAATGCGCGTTGGATGCTTAGTTGTCCTCCACTCGTGATTTGCTAGAGATGCTCATGCATCAATATATATGTTATATGTAATACATACAACATATATATGTTATACGTAATACATATAACATATATATGTTATACCTAATACATATAACATATATGTTATATGTTATATGTTATACATATAACATATATGTTATATGTATAACGTATAACATATATATGTTTTATGTATAACGTATAACATATATATGTTTTATGTATTATGTATAACATATCTATGTTATATGTATTATGTAATACATATATATGTTATACGTAATACATACAACATATATATGTTATACGTAATACACATAACATATATATGTTATATGTATTACATATAACATATATATGTTATTCGTAATATTGGTAATACATATATATGTTATATGTTATACATATAACATATATATATGTTATATGTATTACTTATATATATGTTATATGTATTACTTATAACATATATTTGTTATATGTATTAAGTATAACATATATATGTATTATGTATAACACACATATGTGTTATACCTATAACACATAGGTATAGCATATAACATATATATGTTATACGTAATACATATAGTTCATATATATGTTATATGCTATACATATAACATATATATGTTATATATATGTAATACATATATATGTTATATGTGTGTGTGTGTGTGTGTGTGTGTGTGTGTGTGTGTGTGTGTGTGTGTGTGTGTTACATATTGTTAGAATATGATGGATGTGCTCGTTTTACCATAGACAATATCACTATTGTCACCCAACCATAGATTGAAGCCACCCTCCGAGCACCTTAACCTTGACAAAGAATCACTCTGGAAGAAAACCATAGGCTAGATAGCCAAACAAAGGGTAGTGCACCTTTCTCCAAGGATAGCGCACCAAACAAGAACTGATCAGATAGTCCAAACCATAACCAAGAGATAGTCCAAGCCAAAATGTAATATGCTAGTTGTAGCAGCTACAACGGAAACTTCTCCTCCAAAATTACGCACAAACTGACTAACTGTAGTGCGCACAAGTGAGCTCTACAGTTCTGAGAATGCCTGGCAGAATGAAGATTGGCTTCCTATATTTACACTAATTCTGGCTAACTTCCTGGGTCGAATTCTCATTATGGGTGCCTATTTACTTAGTATATAATATTTATTCTGGTCGACTTCTTCTCTTGGAGGCTAATAACCTAATACAAATTATCCTCTTGAGCCGACTTGTCTTCTAGGGTTATTAGCCAACTCATTAGGGTTTCTTCTTGCTTCCTGAAATATTCTATTCTCGTTAGGTTTACATGTGGAGGTAACTACCTCCCACAGCTACCATAATATCAACACTCCATCTTAGCTAGGGAGGTATTACAGGTAATGGTCTTGAGCACAAACATACCATTCACCCGGTAGCATCAGCATAGTTGTATAGACTATCTCATGACTAGATCATGAGTACCATCATCACCATCAGTGTCATCAACTGCATCATCTCTCCAAACCATACTCCATCTGAGTAATTAGACATGATGATGGATAAGTCACTCACTCCACAGAGTGACACAAGAGCCATTCTTCTAATCCGAACATATGTCCTGGAAGAATAGATGTCCTAAACCATTTTCCGTCTAGGAAATCTCTATCCATTGATCATCCATCTAGCTAATAATCATTTCCAACATTGTTGATAGTCTTCAAGGCAATCAAAACAATATCATTCAATAGAATTCAACTATGTCTATCCATAGTAGTACACAACTACGATCCAGTGGTACACTACCACACCAAGTAGCACACAGG
>SNQJ01S0084190.1:5056-25331 GCA_010110895.2 Picea sitchensis
ATGTTAAGGGTTGGTGTGGCTCAGGCCGGGTGCGATCCCCGGGTGATTTTGACAGCTTAGATGCCCCTGAGTCGCGGTTTCTCAAGCCACAGGTTAATCGCGTAGCCAACAGGTCCCGCACAAATTAACAAACAAAAAAAAAAAATTATTTGATGAAATTTTTATGGAATACAGAGGAAGATATACTATAAACCCAATAAAAAATTCATATTCTTATTCTAGGGAATGATAGAACAACAATCAAAACACTTGACCACTTTGTTTTTTTTTTCTGAGTTTTTTGGACTCCTCTTGCAGGTATCTATAATTAAATCATTTGACCTACTTAAACTCAATATTATTTGACAAAAAATTTATGGAATATAGAGGAATATTTATTCCACACCTTATAAAAATTTCATAGTTTTAATCCAAGGCATGAATGAGAATAGATTAAAACATCAAACCAATTTCACTGTTGAAAACTTCGAAAAATGTGAAGAATTGGAGTGATGAATTTATTCTTCCTTTGCTTCTTTTCCTTTGTTCCTTACAACAATCTTATGCCAATTGTCCTTGATGTGACTTCATTACTTAATTTGATTGTTTCTTACTAGATTCATTATATTTGAGTATACTAAGTTCTTCCCCCCAATTTGATTATCAATGACTGCGTTGATAAAATATATTGGTAGATCAAGAATTTGAACTTAGGGTTAAGGGTTGATGACTATAGAATATGACATGAAAAAGAAAAAAGAAAATAAAAAGAAAAAATAATATATATATATATATATAATCAACCTAAAATAAGAGAATTATAGTATACCTTTCTCTTTTTGTGAGATTTGATTATAACATTGTGGTTTAGAGTTGATTTGCATGTGGCAGGTTAAAGCTTGGAGTTTGGCGACTGAATATATATATATATATATAATCAACCTAAAATAAGAGAATTATAGTATACCTTTCTCTTTTTGTGAGATTTGATTATAACATTGTGGTTTAGAGTTAATTTTCATGTGGCAGGTTAATGCTTGGAGTTTGGCGACTTGATTTGGGATTGAAATAGATTGTTGTAGATTCCTATAGCAAACCCTCAACCTTCTTGTATGCTTTACAAGCTTTGGTGTTGTAGGTGGATCTTTTGTAGCTTCATGTAGATGGTTATGAACTAGAAATCGTTGTAGGTGGAGTCTCCTAAAGTCTCATGTAGAAATTGGTTGTAGGTGGACACTTTTGTAGTGTCATGTAGGAATGTAGATATGGTTGAAATTGATATGGAGAGATGGAAGTATGAGATGAGAATGATAATAGGTATATGGTATGTGTTATGTGGTAGAGTGGATATAGGTTATTTAATAGTGGATATATGGATGGATCTAGTGGATATGTGGACATATGCATGAAAATGAATAGTTATATGGAATTGGATAGTGATGATGTGGGAAAAATGAAATTTATCAACAGTAGTCGGGGTTGCCCCCAATAAGAATTCCCAACTAGACCTCTCATTGTTTTGGATATGGAACTTATCTGTATTATGACTCGATAGCCATTTCTGGTTTGGGGTTTAACGATTGCATCTCGATCCACCGATGATGGTTTCTAAGCTAAATAATGAAATGCAACTAATCTAATATGCATGCATCTAGATGAAACGAAGGTAACCAGAAAGAAAGCATAGAACCATTCATACTCTTGTCAATGGCCTGGGAAATAGTTCACATCGAACAGAAAGAAGAATACGAATAAATAAATGCAAACCTAGAATCATCTAGCATTTAAACAATTACTTGCAGTCCTATGTTCATAGATCCAGACAAATATTCCCTAAAGAAATGAAATAAGAGTGAAAACAATCATATATAAGAATAGTATTTAATACAAAGCACATCCTTACACAACCCAAGTGTTGAGTGAAACGCAACAGAATAATTTGCAACACGTACAACACAAGAATCAGAGTTCTCCAGAAAATATCTTGGTCAAACAGGATTCTCCACATTAAATTTTTTGGCAACGGTACTTGAAAGCTCAAAGAGCCAAAAGCCCCTTATTCAGGTACAATCGCCCTATTTATTGAAATTCAACTTGATTTTTGGCCTTCTGCCTTTCCCTCTTGAACTTTCATTTAAAAACTTTTGTCCTTATCCTCTCTGGAACGATGAAAGAATAATGACAGCAAAAATGTTTATAATTTAATATATGTCATACATCATATGCATTTTCTTTTCGAATTTGTCCTTTAGTGTCAGTGGGCCATCATAGATTTTGTCCATAGTGCACCTCACACATTGTGATGATTGATATGGACATTGAGAATCTCTTATGCCTCTAAGTTTGATATTCAACCATTAGGGGATTCAGACTTCTTCTTTGGCCATTTGAACTTGATTCCCTTTCGTTGCTCCTCTGTTGTTTCTCGATCATCCTTCGGTGTAGGTCACATTTGAAAGAGCATTGTTGCGTACTAGTACATTATTCCTTGCCTTGAAGTGTAACAGTTGTGTATTCATGGTTTGCTTCCTTCACACGTTGCTTATCCATATTGTTGAGTATGACCTTCTTTTAGCACTGGTACCTGGCACCATTCAACGTGCAATAGATGAGTGGTCATAGTATAATCTCAAAATAAAATTTAAAAAATGTGCATTTGAACCTATATAACTGAAACATTAGTTGAGTGAGAGTTCATATATGCATCCTTGAGTTCGGTTCCTAGTTCCTCTAATCTTGGTTGAAGTATTATGTTCTCCCAAGTTATTGACAATGTGTCAAGGTTTAATCCTGAAATTTTTGAAACATTGGTGAGGAATATTCCAAATCATATAAATTTGAAGTTGTATATCTTAGAAATACCTTTCCAATTTATACGGAATGTGTGAAACAGGTATCAGACTCAAAAGTTATAGCCAAAATATGAAAGGCATTTTTATGGGACCCGTCACTGTATCGACACCAGAAGAAATATTGAGCTTCGATGTATCGGTGCTCGAAGAAAAATCAGGCTCTAATGTGTCAATGAAGATGAGATGATTTCGCTGAAATTAGGTGTATCGATAGGAAATGGGTGATCTCCTCCATTGTATCAGAGAGAAAGAGATTTGTTTTATCGAGGATCCAAGGTAAAGGAAGCCTTAAAAAAATTTTAAGTGTTGAAAATTAACTGTATCAACGAATGATGATGGTCTACCTGTGTGGACTAAGCACTAGTTCTCGTTTGAAGGTATTGTTTTAAAAATTCATTAAACCATGATTACAATAAATTGTGTCACTTGGTTGTAGGTTTTATTGTCTAAAAAAAAATTAATGTTAAAAAAATAAAACTTAAGAGGAGTTTTGTATTAAAATAATAAGTGTCGATACAATGGGGAGAATCATGTTATGAGCATCAATAGAACGAGGAATAAACCAAGATTAAGTGTCATTGTGTCGATACAATGAAGAATAAACCAAGCTTAAGTGGCATCGTATCGAGATTTGATTACTATTTTCAAGTCGTTGTGTATCGAGAGTTGACTACTAATTTTAGGTCGTCATGTATCAAGAATCGATTACCATTTTTTGTCAATGAGTGTATTTTAATGTTGTTACGTGAAAGTTTGTAAGGGAATAAAAAACAAATAAGAGAGGGGTCATGTGGTGTTATGGCCCCTCCCCTTCCATGTCACACTAACCTTTTATCTTTGTGTGAATTTGTAACTCCAACCAACCATTAGTTTAATAGTGAACTCTTTTGATTTTTTTTATTATTATTTCTTTTATTAAAAACCTTTTAATTAATTAATGAAATTTGTTTCATTTTGACACGTCTAAAACTTAAATCAATTTTCCTTTTAAACAATTTTAAACTAAAACATGTGGGTTAGTCTGGAGTTAACTTACGATAATGATGTTAACAAGGGGGCGCAACCAAGCATGACTTCAACAGTCCATAACTTACACATTCAATGTCTGCTTGGAGTGTCATTTTTTGCGATGTTGAGAGCACAGGAGAGGTTTCCAGTGAGGGGGCTTACCATGTCATTCAAACATTTCAACAATGTCACAGATAACTAGGCTAGCTTGGTGGGCAATCCTTGGCAATCGTTCTAGCACTTCTAGGCCTCAGATTTCGATCTTGTCGGTTGCATTGGAATCGTAATCCCACAAAACATAAAGTTATCCTATTTCAAGAATAAAAACTACACTTTGATCAGTGCCCATAAATTGCAAGCAAAGACATTTTTTAATGTAAGCTCAGGCCTCGTTCTCGCTATTACTTTGCCTGAATTTAGTTTCGTCAGTTCCTGTGGTATTTGTGTTATACATTATCTTAATCCATCTGTTAGCACATATCTTTGTAAAGGTGGTGTTTTCCCTATGGATTTGGCCCCTGGGCGGAGAAAATGCGAAAAAAGGGGTTTAAAAACCCACCATATGCATTTTATCCAAATTCTCCAGGTGCAGAGTTGACTCTCGCCCGTCCCGATCCTGATGAAGCATTTATGAAGGCGGGGGAGGTGGTTGAAACATCGTCTCCCCCCATGAATGGAAAGTCAAAACAGTCTGACCGTGAGGCAGTTTGTCAGCCCAGACAGTCTGAGCTTGCGTGCACAGAGAAGACTACATGCATAATCTGATCGAGAAGACACAGGGTATGGACGAGAAGCTCAAGCACACCTCTATTGTAGTGGCGAAATATTTTGAGTATATATATGCAATTTTGAGTCATTTTGAGAAGTGGCCCTCGGTTGAGCAGAGCTCCCAATTTTGTAATTCTTGTGATGCCAGAGTTGTTCTCTGGTTATGTAATCAATTTGAGACTTTCATGTTAATAGAAGTCGGTTTCCTATTTCTTTTCATTTTGTCTGTAAAAGTTGTTTGAAACACTCGTGTATGGATGATCCAGCCAAGGATCGTTATACTGTTATGATGTAGGTTTGATCATGGTGGTATCGTGATCAGTTTTATTCATTTCCATGTGTTATCTTTTCCCTCTCACACCGGATGGCTTGGGCATGGAGGATCCAGTCGAGCTGTCATAGTTGCAGGATGATGGAGGTTTGATCATTTTGTTGTTGTGACTGTGTTGCTTGCAACACATTTCGGTGTCTAAAACCAGAGCTTCAGATTGCTCTCGAGTTCGAGTTTTTCATCTCCGAGCTGCTGGAAGGCCGGATGCCCATAGCAGTCTCATTCACCTCTCTCACTAAGTCTTCCCTCTGCTCTCGCTTTAACTCAAATTTCCTGACTGAAGTTAATGTGGCCCTCACTTCCCTGTACATTTCTTGTCAAGTTCAGTGTTGAACATCATTCAGGTTTTGAGTTTTGTCCATTGACCTCCATCCATATAAAACCAACATCCACCTAACTCTGATGGGTATTGGGCTTGCCTTTCCTGCAATCTGAAGGTGACTTCTAGTGCAAACATTTATGGCATCGTTGTTGGGGAACGAATTGAAGACATTTCCTTGGGAAGAACGACAACGAGCTTCTGATTCTGAAGGTGCATCAGATATCAGAACAATTGAATATCGCATTTGCACCTGGCGAATCCACTGTGGTGACTCCACTGTCTTGACTCCATGGTTTCAGTGTGGTTGCCTCTGGCTACAGCTATATCCCCTGGGAGAACACAACGATCAGATCTGGTCTTTGATGGTGAACAAAGACCAGACACAATCGTTCTGCATATCTTTCACCTGGGGACTCCATGGTTAAAGAATCGATTGGCGACTCCACTAGTCTGAAAAGGAAAAAATCCTCGCTCGGAGGTTCTCTCCTTTTAATTTTTTTGTTGTTCCTGGTTTTCCTAATGTTGTCCCTACTGTGGATGAATGGGGTGATTATTTTCCCATATTTAGAAAGCGTAAAGAGGAAAATCTTGCTCAGCATCTTCATAAGTTTCATGAACTCATGCATCAATGGGAGATACATCATGAGGATGTATTATTAAAAATGTTCATGATCTCATTAGTAGGAGATGCTCGTGAGTGGTATCATTCCTTACCCCCTGCGAGCATTTCCTCCCTGAGACAATTTCATGTAGTTTTGAATAGGCATTGTCAAAAGTTTTATTCCTCTGAGTTTATTTGTCATAATTGTTGTGAGGAATAGGAAGACCATGATCAAGATATGGTTGTGTCTAATGAGGAGGAAGAAGATGCTTTGAGTAGGTTGATGGAGCTGGTAAAATCACTCTTTACCGATATAGAAAGGTTCAAATTTGAGGAAAGCAGAGATGATTTTCTTGAACTTGAAGAAGATGTTCTTGGCAGCTCTATTGAGGACGATGATGAAGATTGCATAGCTATAGAGGCCTTGCATTCTTCTCCTAATGTGCATGTTGTTTCAAGCTTTGATGATTATTCAGATGAGGAGAAACAGAGCCCTGCATCACAATTTGTTGACCTAGGGAGCAGCCATCGTGTATATGACAGCTACGAATCAGATTCTGAGCTGGATATATAGGATTTCCAAGAACATACTGCAGAGCCCCATCCTTTGTTCATTGAAGAAAAATATTATGAGGAAATCATCCCTCCCGGCCTGTAGAAGATGTTGAGCAGTAGATCGAAGAGAAAAGCTTTCCCACGGGTCTTGTTTATGATGATTATGAATATGACCCTTGGGAGAGCCATGAAGAAGAAAAGGAGTAGTAGGAAGAGAA
This sequence comes from Picea sitchensis, assembly GCA_010110895.2. Lineage (NCBI taxonomy): Eukaryota > Viridiplantae > Streptophyta > Pinopsida > Pinales > Pinaceae > Picea > Picea sitchensis. Next base: position 11,691 of record SNQJ01S0084190.1, read on the forward strand.
ATTTATCTCTTGTCCATAGCCTATAAGTGAGCAGCCATCGTCTGAGGTCAGTCAGCCTGCATCAGTTTCTCATCCATCTATGCCTACCAAAGATATTCAGCCATGTGTGAGCAGTTGTGTGACAAAGCAGGTTGCATGTTATAAATTTTCTGGAGTTTGTTGCTTGGCCTATGAGCCTATGAAGGAATACATGGAGTTATATTTCCTTCATGTTTTGAAGCCGCTCAGCTTTATCCTAACCTCAGCATTAGGAGGAAAGCTGAAGGATGTAACCGCTTTGATGTCATGGTTGCATCATCTGTTACTAATCACGGACAGAGTGAAGGAGCTTCCAGTTAGGAAGTTACTTGAATTGCTATGGTGGAAGTTTGCTTTCACCTAGCAATATGTAAAAAATCAATTAGTATAGGAATGTACATAAATAAGCTCCTTCGGAGCCCATCTATTTGCTTTCATTTAGAATAGTGTGTTTGTCAGCCTGTAGTCCTCAGTAGAACATTTTTTAGCTCGACTCTATAGCCCAATGCAGAAGCCGACTGGAACTACTAAAGATCTTAGAGCCTCGCAGGGAGGACTCTATGCCCCATGGAGCCTAATGTTAGCACATATCTTTGTAAAGGGGGTGTTTTCCCTAAGGATTTGGCCCCTGGGTAGAGAAAATGTGAGAAAAGGGGTTTAAAAACCCACCATATGCATTTTATCCAAATTCTCCAGGTGCAGAGTTGACTCTCGCCCGTCCCGATCCTGATGAAGCAGTTATGAAGGTGGGGGAGGTGGTTGAAACATCGTCTCCCCCCATGAATGGAAAGTCAGAACAGTCTGACCATGAGGTAGTTTGTTAACCCAGATAGTCTAAGCGTGCATGCGCAGAGAAGACTGCATGAACAGTCTAACCAAGAAGACACAGCGTATGGACGAGAAGCTCGAGCACACCTCTATTGTAGTGGAGAAATATTTTGAGTATATATATGTACTTTTGAGTCATTTTGAAAAGAGGCCCTTGGTTGAACAGAGCTCCCAATTTTGTAATGCTTGTGATGCCTGAGTTGTTCTCTGGTTATGTAATCGATTTGAGACTTTCATGTTAATAGAAGTCAGTTTCTTGTTTCTTTTCATTTTGTCTGTAAAAGTTGTTTGAAACACTCATGTATGGATGATCCAGTTGAGGATCGTTATACTGTTATGATGTAGGTTTGATCATGGCGGTATCGTGATCAGTTTTATTCATTTCCATGTGTTATCTTTTCCCTTTCACACTGGATGGCTCGGGCATGGAAGATCCAGTCGAGTTGTCACAGTTGTAGGATGATGGAGGTTTGATCATTTTGTTGTTGTGACTGTGTTTCTTGAAACACATTTTGGCATCTGAAACCTGAGCTCCAGATTTCTCTCGAGTTCGAGTTTTTCATCTTTGAGCTGCTGGAAGGTCAGATGCCCATAGTAATCTAGTTCACTCTCTCACTAAGTCTTCCCTCTACTCTCGCTTTAACTCAAATTTTCTGACTAAAGTTAATGTGGCCTCACTTCCCTGTACATTTCTTGTCAAGTTCAGTGTTGAACATCATTCAGATTCTGAGTTTTGTCCATTGACCTCCATCCATATAAAACCAACATCCACCTAACTCTGATGGGTATTGGGCTTGCCTTTCTTGCAATCTGAAGGTGACTTATAGTGCTAACATTAATAGTGTCGTTGTCGAGGAACGAATTGAAGGAATTTCCCTGGGAAGAGCGACAACGAGCTTCTGATTTTGAAGGTGCATCAGATACCAGAACCATTGAAGATTGCATTTGCACTTGGCGACTCCACTATCTCGACTCCACGGTTTCAGTGTGGTTGCCTCTGGCTACAATTATATCCCCTAGGAGAACACAACGATCAGATCTGTTCTTTGATGGTGAACAAAGACCAGACACATTCGTTTTGCATATCTTTCACCTGGCGACTCCATGGTTAAAGAATCTATTGGAAGCTCCACTAGTCTGAAATGGAAAAAATATTGGCTTGAAGGTTTGCTCCTTTTAATTTTTTTGTTGTTCCTGGTTTTCCTAATGTTTTCCCTATTGTGGATGAATGGGGTGATTATTTGCCCATATTTAGAGAGCGTAAAGAGGACAATCTTGCTCAGCATCTTCGTAAGTTTCATGAACTCGTGCATCAATGGGAGATACATCATGAGGATGTATTATTAAAAAAAATCATGATCTCATTAGCAGGAGATCCTCGTGAGTGGTATCATTCTTTACCCCCTGCGAGCATTTCCTCCCTGAGAGAATTTCATGCAGTTTTGAATAGGCACTGTCAAAAGTTTTATTCCTCTGAGTTTATTTGTCATAATTGTTGTGAGGAATATGAATACCATGATCAAGATATGGTTGTGTCTAATGAGGACCGTGAGGAGGAAGAAGATGCTTTGAGTAGGTTTATGGAGCTGGTAAAATCACTCTCTGTTGAGATAGAAAGGTTCAAATTTGAGGAAAGCGGAGAGGATTTTCCAGTCCTTGAAGCAGATGTTCTTGGCATCTCTACTAAGGACGATGATGAATATTGCATAGCTATAGAGGCCTTGCATTATGCTCCTTATGTGTCTGTTGTTTCAAGCTTTGATGATTATTCGGATGAGGAGCAGCAGAGCCCTGCATCACAATTTGTTGACCTGGGGAGCAACTAGCCTGTATATGACAGCTATGAATAAAATTCTAAGCTAGATATGCAGGATTTCCAAGAACATACTACAGAGCCCCATCCTTTGTTCATTGAAGAAAAATATTATGAGGAAATTATCCATCCCGGGCCTGTAGAAGACGTTGAGCAGCAAATCGAAGAGCAAAGCTTTCCCATGGGTCTTGTTTATGATGATTGTGAATCTGACCCTTGGGAGAGCCATGAAGAAGAAAAGGAGCAGCAGGAGGAGAAATTTATCTCCTATCCAGAGCCTGTAAGTGAGCAGCCATCGTATGAGGTCAGTCAGCCTGCATCAGTTTCTCATCCACCTTTGCCTACTAGAGATATTTAGCCATGTGTCAGCAACTGTGTGACAGAGCAGGTTGCCTGTTATAAATTTTTTGGAGTTTGTCATTTGGCCTATGAGCCTGTGAAGTAATACATGGAGTTGTATTTCCTTCATGTTTTGAAGCCGCTCAGCTTTATCCTAACCTCAACATTAGGAGGAAATTTGAAGGATGTAACCGCTTTGTTGTCACGGTTGCATCATCTGTTATTAATCACGAACAGAGTGAAGGAGCTTCCAGTTAGGAAGTTACTTGAATGGCTATGGTGGAAGTTTGCTTTCACCTAGCACTATGTAAAAAATCAATTAGTATAGGAATGTACATAAATAAGCTCCTTCGGAGCCCATCTATTTGCTTTCATTTAGAATAGTGTGTTTTTTAGCCTATAGTCCTCAGCAGAACATTTTTGAGCTTGACTCCATAGCCCAATGCAGAAGGCGACTGGAACTACTGAAGATCTTAGAGCCTCACAAGCAGGACTCTATCCCCCATGGAACCTAAATTTATCACATATCTTTGTAAAGGAGGTGTTTTCCCTAAGGATTTGGCCCCTGGGTTGACAAAATGCGAGAAAAGGGGTTTAAAACCCACCATATGCATTTTATCCAAATTCTCCAGGTGCAGAGTTGACTCTCGCTCGTCCTGATCCCGATGAAGCAATTATGAAGGCGGGGGAGGTGGTTGAAACATTGTCTCCCCCCATGAATGGAAAGTCGGAACAGTCTGACCGTGAGGCAATTTGTCAGCCCAGACAATCTGAGGTTACGTGCGTAGAGAAGACTGCATGCACAGTCTGACCGAGAAGAAATAACGTATGGACGAGAAGCTCGAGCACGCCTCTGTTGTAATGGCAAAATATTTTCAGTATATATATGTAGTTTTGAGACATTTTGCGAAGAGGCCCTTGGTTGATCAGAGCTCCCAATTTTTTAATGCTTGTGATGCCAGAGATGTTCTCTGTTTATGTAATCGATTTGAGCCTTTCATGTTAATAGAAGTCAGTTTCCTGTTTCTTTTCATTTTGTCTGTAAAAGTTGTTTGAAACACTCGGGTATGGATGATCCAGTCGAGGATCGTTATATTGTTATGATGTAGGTTTGATCATGGAGGTATCATGATCAATTTTATTCATTTCCATGTGTTATGTTTTCCCTCTTACACTGGATGGTTCGGGCATGGAGGATCCAGTCGAGCTGTCACAGTTGCAGGATGATGGAGGTTTGATCATTCTGTTGTTGTGACTGTGTTGCTTGCAACTTATTTCGGTGTCTGAAACCTGAGCTCCAGATTGTTCTCGAGTTCGATTTTTTCATCTCTGAGCTGCTGGAAGGCCGGATGCCCATAGCAATCTCGTTCACCTCTCTCACTAAGTCTTCCCTCTTCTCTCACTTTAACTCAAATTTCCTGACTGAAGTTAATGTGGCCCTCACTTCCTTGTACATTTCTTGTCCAGTTCTGTGTTGAACATCATTCAGATTATGAGTTTTGTCCATTGACCTCCATCCATATAAAACCAACATCCACCTAACTCTGATGGGTATTGGGCTTCCCTTTCCTGCAATATGAAGGTGAATTCTAGTGCTAACACCATCCATTAGGACTGAGGTTACCTGTCAAGGTTTCAGAAATATAATACTATGAAAACAATCAACTGATGTTTTGTTGACGTAAGAAAAATGCACCTTTATCGACAGTAGGGGTTACCCCCGATAAGAAGTCCCTATTAGACATCTCACTGTTTGGAATAGGGAACCCATATGGATTATGGACCGGTGGCCATTTCTTATTTGGGGTTTACCGGTTGTGACTTGGTCCACCAATAAAGGTTTCTAATCTAAAGAATGAGATGCAACTAATCTAAAATGCATGTGTTTGGACAAAAGAAGTAACCAGAAAGCAAACATAGAACCAGACGTGCTCATGTCAATGGCCTGGGAAATAGTTCGCACGAATCAAAGACAAGAATACATATAAATAACTACAAACAGTAAATAATCTAGCATTTAAACAATCATTTACAGTCGCCCATAAATTTAGAAAAATATTTCCTAAAGAACCGAAATAAGAATGCAACAAACATACATGAGAGTAATCTACAATACGAATTACATTCTTATGCAACCCAAGTGTTCAAAAAAATGCAACAAAATAGTCCAGACACGTGCAACACAAGCATAAGATTTCTCCAGAAAATGGCTTAGCCAAAAAGGCTTCTCCTCATTAAAAGTTTCAGTAAAAGTACATGAAATCTCCCAGAGCCAAAATCCCTTCATTTGGATACAATCCCACTATTTATTGAAATTTAGTGTGACTCTTGACCTTTTGCCTTCTCCCCATGACCTTTTGTTTACAAACTTTTATCTTTATCCTCTTCAGAATGATGAGGGAATAATGACAATAGAAATGTTTATAGTTTAATATAGCATACATGATATACATTAGTATTTTGAATTTATCCTTTTTGTTCTCGTGGGTCATCATGGGTTATTATGGTCGAGTTTGATGATCGTTCCTTGAGACTTCTTGGATTCCCAAGAAATAGTTACAAACTTTTCACCTTCCACATTCAGTTTCTTCTTAAGAAAATATGAGATATACAGACTCGATTTTTTGTAGTATGTTTCCCTTTTCCTTTATCTCCTCTTCCCCTTTTGTGCGACTTCTATTACTTGGTATTTAATCTAGTCCATTTTGTCTCTTTGCTTAACATTCATCTCCCATGACATATGTTCTTCGTCCAGCTAGTATTTGGGTGTCATTCAACACCAAATACATGAGTTTCCCATACACAACATTTCAAAATATAAATATAAATATATTTTAACCATGGAAATTAGAAATTGAGTGAGAAGTTTGAACCTACTTCCTCGAGTTTGATAGTTGGTGCCTTTGATGGTTTCTTCATGGACATTCCCCATTGCTATGTTATTGGATTTTTAGGCTAATGACAATATGCCAACATCCAAAGTCAAAAATATATGATGAACAATGAGTAATCACCTAAAACTTATAACTAGTAGGTTGTTGAGCTCGGTGAGACCTTTTCAATGGTATAATGAACATGCAAACTAGGTATCGAAATCAAAAGTTATGGCCAAAATACAAAATGCAATTTTACAAGACCCGTCACTGTGTCGGAGGTTGGAAGTTATTTTTCCACTGGTGTATCAACGCTGGAAGAAGTATCAGCGTTGATATGTCATCTCCAAAATAAGGATTGATCTTTGGTATATTGGCACCAAAAGAAAGGTTGAGCTTCGACATCCAAGGAAGGCAATGAAATTAATTATTTAAAAAAAAAACTGACTGTTGGACCTGTTAGCACTCTGTAATTTATGAGGTTGGGGAAGAATTTGATAGAGGTAACTATTTCAACCAGCTTTGGATTGTATTATGACCTATACAACCAGAGAGGGCTCTCTCACAACTGAAAAATACTCAAAAGATTTGGCAATTAGCTCACAGAGGTCAGATTCTGGTATATGATGGGCTTTGTTTGGTTTTAAAAAGGCTGGTAGGACATGCATGAGAGAAAATACCATTGGGCATTGGAGTCAAATTCTGAAGATTAATGATATTGAGTCAATAATAGATGGGTATTCTCTGAAAACAAAGGCAAAGTGGGCATTGTTTTTCAACAAATAATGTTTAGATGACAGCAAAAAAGAGAACAAGATAGTCCATCACATTGAGAGCAATTAAGAATTCTCAATGTAACTTTAGAAGGAAAACAAAGAAGATATAGATTACCCTGGACAGAGCACTGAATACAAATGAATTCTATACCAGCAATCCTTTAAACATAAAAAGTATTTACTGCATGAATGGAGCATCAAAGATGAATTCCAAACATATACTCTCAGTCAAATACTGGAAGAAACAAACGTTAATGGAAATGTGGATTACAGAGAAAAGCATGATTAGAAATCACCGTGATGAATCTTTGCTTGATGAGAGTATTGGGCTCTGTATTAATTCATAAAAATGTTCAGGAAAATGATACAGTCCAAATAGCCATCTTTGGCAGCAAATCCCCACACCATAATACTTCCAAGAGAGAAGTATTTATAAACTTATTACAAATTATCCTGTCATAACTAACTATATCTCTAATTACAAAAATAAAGGCATTTTCAGATCTGCACAGGTTTTTGGTTGTTGATTTGATGGAGGTTGTTGATGATTGAATGATGATCATCAGCTACTAAGTGTCTTCATGCCATCGACATTTGGAATGAGGTTCAAACTACCTCCACGAAATTTGTTTACTGTCCTCTCATCTTTGTCATCTGTCCCTTTTGAATTATTCGCCTTCCGAAATTCTGAAAAATAAGGTCCAGGGAAGTCTTTTATTCTCCCACTCTAAGATAGTTGTGTAAAATATGGAGAATGTTTTTGTAGATCAACTTATTCTAAGCAAAAACCTCTCTCGGATTTTTGAAATTCATCTCCAGCTGTCCGGGATCTGGATTTGAAATAGATGTTTCAAACAAGAAAATCCTAAATCCAAACAAATAGGGCTCAAAGATGCTTTTGATTCTCCCAATATGTAGTATCTATGAAAAATTAGGGAGAGGTTATTGTTATTTGGCCCATGTTGAGAAAAAACCTCTTTCGGTTTCTCAAAATCCCTCCTAGTTTGCCCAAAAATCGCCTCAGAAAATGACTGGTCGAAATAGGCAAAAAACGGTTTTTGAATTGGGGGAAAGTGGTTTTCGAAGAGGGAAATGTGAATTTCAGGGAGTAGAGTGGTAAGTGGTTTAGAGAGGGGTCCGAAATTGTAGGGCGCTGACAAGTGGCAAAGATGAAAACCACTTTTCGGACCCTTGGTTAAATCACGTAAGGGGGGGTCCGAAATATGAAGTACGGAGGGTTTTTAGACTTAGGATATTACTTTATTTGTTGTTTTATTTTATTTTTTATTTGTTTTAAGTTTTTTATTATTTGTTCTACGTTTTAATTTTTATTTGTTCTAATTTTTTTTTTATATATTTGTTTTATTTTTTATGGTTTTGTTTTGTTTATACGTATTTTTTTTTGTTGTTGTTTTTAATTGTTTTATGGTTTGTTTCTTGTTTTATTTTTAATATTTTAATCTTTATTGTTTTCAATTGTTTTTTAATTGTTTTATTCGTTTGTTTATTTAATTTTTTTAGTTTATTAATTATGTTTCTAATTTTTTAAATTTATTATTAACATTATTCAAAATTAATTAATTATTTCTTAATTATTTTAATTTATCATTAAAATTATTACTTATTATCCTAATCTAATTTACTAATTATTAATCCTAAACAATGTTTACTAATAATTATCAATTTATTGTTTTTCATTTACCCTAAGCTTGTCTAACATTAATTGTGTGCACGAATGAGTAGTCGGTGAGATGTGGCCAATAAGATGAATGGACAGGGGAGTGAGTGGCGCAACAGTGAATGAAGGATTGTGCAAAAATGGATGGAGGGGCAAAGTCATCTGAGGAAACCAGGAAAGCCAGGAGCCTTCTTGGAAATAATTTGTAGGATAAATTATTATTTACAACATCTCAAATATAAAAATCCTCAGCTATAATCAAGTGACCCTATAAAACTTTATAGGACCCTAACAGGACCCCTTTCATGCATTGGCAAAGATGCGATGATTCCACTAATACTAGGCATATCGACAGGAAATGGGTGATCTCCTTCGTTGTGTCGATAAGAAAGAGATTTCTTCCACCGACACTGGGCGTATCGACGGTTTAAAGAGATGATGAATTCCCTAAGGATTGATCTCTAGTGTGAAAACTTGAAAATATAGGCTAACCAATGAGGAATATCATGAAACCTATAACTATGAAGTTGTATATCTCGAAGAGACCTTTCCAATGGTATAAGGAGGGCATGAAACAGGTTTCGGAGTCAAATGTTATGTTCAAAATACGAAAGGCAGTTTTATGAGGCGCGCGGGTGTATCGGCACTAGAAACAAGATCACCTCCACTAGATCGACAAAAAAAAAATATCACCTCCAATGTATCAGCAAAAGAAAAAAGATTTTTGAATCGAAAAAAGAAACAAGATTGCATCCGGTGAAGGAAGACAAATCGAAAAATTTCTACGTGTCTTTTTTAACGGCAATAAACAATAAGAGCTTGAGTTCAAAAGTCCATAACCTTCTCATATGATGTCTGATTGAGGTGTTTTTTTTGTAATGTTGAGAGAACAGGGAGATGATTCTAGTGAGATACATTACATCTTCATTCAATCATTTGAGTATATTCATGTTTAATGAAGGTCACGGTTAACGACGCTTGCTTGACGGGAAATCATCGGTGATCGTTCTGACACTTATGAACCTCGGTTTTTTATTATGCCAGTGGTGTTAGAATTGTAATCCCGTAAAACATACACATAGCCTATTTCGGGAGTGAAAACTCCACTTTAACCAGTACCCAAAATTGTGAACAAAGACACTTTTTTGTGAAAGTTTAGACCCCATTCTCTCTACTACTTTTCACTAATTCAGTTTTTTCAATTCCAATGAAATCTATGTTAAATAGGCTCTTAATCCATCCATTGGAACTAAATTCATATGTCAGTGGTTGAGAAATATTTTCCCACGAAAAACATCCAACTAACGTTTGGAGCACTTGTCACTAAGTATGTGACAAGAGTACCAATTCTTTTCTGAGATGTAATTCAGAGCCAACCTGTGCCCTGTAGATGTTGCAATTAACCCACCTAACAATAAACAAAATTTCTTTGATCAAGGTTAGTCATGGAATCAAAAGGCACAAAATATAAATGTTGGTATGTGTTGCGTAATAAAAGTTTCTGACAACACACACAAACTCAATCGTGACTGCAACATGACGTAGATTAAAATCAACAAGAAATCAAAAGAGCCTACTTGATGGGTGTAGTGAAAAGGATCTGAGTTGGAGGAAAAAGTAGGAGAGGCCTCGAGATGTGAGTTTCTTGCTGACATAGTCTATGTCGGAGAGAAAAGGAAGATCATCGTCGATACACCATGTATTGGTGTGGATACAGGAAACTTGCAGATACACCATGTATCGACAAAGATAAATTAAACTTGTCAGTACACCATGTATCGACAGAGACAAGGGAATCTCATTGATACACTATGTATTAGTGAGAAAAAAAGAATCTACGTCGATACGTATCACTGCTTGGAAGAGGATAAAGTGTCGGCATATCGATGGTCATGGGAAGTTTGGCACCGGTTGTATCAACATTCATGAGAAGATGGTTTCTAATGTATTGGCACTTGATATTCGATCGAGTTCCGATACAGAGGAACCTTACAAACAAATTCTAAGTATTCACTTGGATTATGTATTGGTCTAGGGAGAGGTTTTTACCATTGGCATGTCAGCGCTAATGGGAATATCGATGTTGGTATATTGGCAAATAAAGACTGATTTGTATTGGTGTATCAACAGTTGCAAAATGATCAACCGTCAATACATAACAAAATACAAGAATATTCATAAGTGTCAGTCGCCCTTGCATATCGGTGAAGAAAAATAAAAGTTGTTGATGTGGGCCATATCGACGAAGGAACAAATACATTTACTGATACAAGTTGTATTGACAAGGGAAATAATATGTTCGTTGATACAGTCGGCATCAATGAGGAAAAGAATATGCTCACTGATACAGCCTATATCGGCCAGGGAAAGAAGATGCTCGCCGATATGATTTCTATCAGCAAGCTAGAGTGATCTTAAAAAATGCTAAAAATGGTCAAGTATGGAGAGTAAGAAGAGAGTCTTGGGCTTTAACATTTGTGTGAGATAGATTAAGAGGTTTTCCAATAGCAAAAGTTTCATAGGGGGGGACAATTTATTCTCTTAGAGTAATAGTGAGTAGAAGAAATTAGGAAGGGTGTTGAGCGAGAAAAAGAATTGGCAACACACTAGGAAAACTCAAAATATCTGCTAGTCTTCTCTAACTTATAAGCAAAAATGTAGAGGGCCATATCATTACTTTTAAGATTAGAAATTTCATAATAAATGTGCAATAGTTACCTGAAAGAGTCCATTGTGATGGGTTCACTAGTGATGCTTGCATGTCGGCTAGTAGCACTCGTTTGTTGTAATAAGAGGATGAATGATGGTGAGATTTATTTCCTTAAACTTCGTCGATGATTCGGGTTGGTATATCCATCATGGGGCTAATATAGGTTTGGGATATTAAAATATTTTCACTAGGTGCATATATGTTATCCCTCAAGTGTTGATCCACTTCTTGTGAGCGTCCATAGCCGTGATGGAGTCACCACAGTGTCATAGACCTTGCTCCGCTGTCAGTGAGCATCCATAGCCCTTGCAAAGATATCTCCATGTCCCCTTGTTTGATCAAGTTTTCTTTCCCATTCCTTCTCGATTTATTTAGTGCATGTTTAGCATCTGCTGAATGGGGAAAGTGGTGGCCTTAATTTATCTTGATAGGGGATTGTTGGATAGTTGGTTTTCATTGATATTGTTGGATAGTTGGTTGTCATCGATGTTAATAGAAGTGGTTGTCATTGATGTCAACATATGTGATGGGTGCATTTGAAGAAGTCTACAAGAAGCCCCAATGGTGTGGTCATAAAGCTCGAAGTTGTTTGAGGAATAAGGACATAAAGGACATTGTAAATACATGTAACACACTCACAAATGGATAATTCTCGTCATGTCATTTCCAACGGTAGGTGGTACGTCACATAGTTCCTCACAATTGAGGAGTTACGAGCTCATGAAGTTGGAAGCCTCAAAGAATGGTTAAGAAGCCCTTAAACAGTTACAAGTCATTAACTAAAGGGTAAAGTGGTTGTAACAAAAAGTCCTAAAGTTAAGGAGAGAAGTTACTTAGAAAAGGTACAAATACACTTCAAGAAGCCTCTCATAGGAACATTAATACACAAGTTTATTGAATATATTCTAACTGAACAAGTTATCTATTGGTGAATCTATTATGACGAGTCTCAGGTAGCGAAGGTGAAAGTTTCATGATTGCAGAGGAGAGTGAGGGTTTTTGAGAAACCCTAGTTTGGATAACCCCCGTGGGTCACACTACTGGTATCCCGCGAGGCAACCCTGTGTGTCAGTTAGTGCCCGTCAAGCGAGGCCCCGAATGAGGATAGTCTCCGTCTGACGAGGCTAAGTCGGATCTGAGGAATGATGCTAGTATCGGGTTGTTGATTCCTAGAAAGGTATGTATGTCTGAGATTTGATATAACAGGGTGACTACAAGACTAAAGGTATGTTTTACATGTATTTTGAGGGTTGTGTCTTGATACATGCTTGAGGCATGGTTGGAGATTTGGGCATATGCTTGAGGTACACTGATTAGAGCATATCTCGGCTATATTGGTATCTAGTTTGGTATATTACATGGTGATGTTATCACATGATTTAGGCACTTCTTGATGAGGTTATGGCACATGTTTGAGGTACATGCATTGGATGTGTCGGTACATGCTTAAGGCACGCTTGGTGATGTTAGTACATGGATGAGCTATACACTTGGCATATGGTGGCATATGTATGAGGCACAATCTTTAGTGCACGGTTTAGGCACATCATTGATGAGATGGTACAGGTTTGGTAAATAGTTAATGCTTTGGTACATGGTACATGGTTTTGGTATATGATTGAGGCATATGGTTGGTTTCTACATATTGAGACACACCTTGTGATGTTATGGTTCATAAGTTGATGATGATATGGTACATTGCTAGAGTCACTTCTTGGTGATATTGGTACATGATATGGTATAGGCTCTAGTACATGGTTGATGTACATGGTATGGTGATGGTTTTGGTATCCATTTGAGTGGATCTTGTTATACTTGGTCGATGATGGTATATCAGTGACAGTGACAGTGACGATGATGGTGACAAGGACAATGACAGGTCGGATGATTGGTTGATCATTAGTTTCAGGTTGATGTGATAGTGAAAGTTTCAGGTTGATGTGACAGTGACAGTTACATGTTGATGTGACAGTGACAATGACAGGTTGGATGACAGGTTGATTACAGGTTGATGAGACAGTGGCAATAACAGTATTACTGGTAGTGATCGGTTGAGTCTACACTTATATTTCAGGGCGACGGGATAGGGCAAGGAAAGGGGGTTGTAGCATCCTTTTGATTGATTCTGGAGAACACAGGGAGTTGGAGCTTCCCTTAGGTTGGAGCCTATAAATCAGGGGGTCGTAACCTCCTTCTGGTTGGAGCTGGAGAACACATGGAGTTGGAACTTGTAAAGTAGGGGGTTGGAGCCTCCTTCCAGTTGCAGTTGGAGAATTCAGGGAGTTGTAGCTTCCTTTAGTTTGGAGTCTGTAAATAGGGTTTGGAGCCTCCTTCCAATTGGTGTTGTAGAATTGGGAAGTTGGTGCTTCCTATGAATCTATTCTTGATATATATAAGAAAGCATGATGTGATTTTCTCCCATTTGGGTTTCCATGTAAATTATGGTGTATCGTGTATCTATAGTTGTTTATTATGCATGGAGGAATGATATTGTTTATGATGCAATAATATATTGAATGCATAAGTGATAAAATATTGAATATTGTTGATAAAGTTGAATTTTATATATTGTGATTGAAAGTGGTAAAAAGTGCCCATACTGATTC
>SNQJ01S0084191.1:0-13574 GCA_010110895.2 Picea sitchensis
CTTGAAATCTTGAAATTATTTGCAAGTAAATGTTATGTGTTAAAAGAAAATGGATCAACTTTGCAACACATTAATTAAAGGATTACTCATGCAAGATACAAATAAACAACAACATAATCAATGAACATAAGCACATAAACACAGCAATTGATAAAGGAGTTCACCCCTCTCTTGGGATACATCTCATGGTCCATCTTTCAATGGATTATTATTATTAATTGCTCAAAGTTCTCAAAAACATGCCTTACAATGCTCAAACTGAACAACCGACTACTCCAATGGCTTCAGAGCGTCCAAAAACCCCTAGCTGGGCTTTTTTGTCTCCTCAATCGGTCGAAAAACGAAGAAGTTAGGCCTCCTGGAAGTCCCCCCTTCAATCTTGTTGTCTCTGCATCTACAAAATGCACCCTTGTTACATGAACCTCGTACACACGCAATTTAAAGCGTGATAACCCAGCATCGGGCGCAACCGCGCCAACGATGCAAATTGTAGGACGGTTATGGGTGTGCCAACCCCTAACTGCCTAGCACCTGGGCACGTGAGTCATCCATACGACCGCGCATATATACATATAAAAAGGCTAGGGGTTAAAACCCAAGTCACATGGAAAGGCGCCATGGGACCAGGCGCGCGGACTGTTGAAAATTTTTAAACCAACGCACATACAATAGGTCATATGATAGTCATCCATATGACCAGAGCTTTGGTTATGGTTTCACATTCCCGCGCGATATATATATACGGTTACATGTATGTAGAACAATATGACCGTGGGTTGGGGCTAAGCCCCGGCCCGACCCCCCGCCAATGATTACACAAACCAAATTCAAATAAATAAAAACCCGTATATATTACAAGGCATAACAGGTGGTCCATTGGTCGGACGAACTTTGTGAAGGCGCTATACAGTGGGGAGGTCCGAGGGTCGAACCCCACGGACTCCAATATATTTTAACAAACAAACCAACAGCCAATACCGGGGTGCCACGTGGCACCCAATCACTTGTCCAAATGATGACATGTGTCGCATTCTGATTCACCCAACTGTCAGCCACATCACCTCTGCCACATCATCGTACGAACGTAAGGCCCTGCCACGTCATCCTGTACGGACTGTACAGACTGTATAGTTAGCGTCCCCTTTTTTGCCTGTTTGACATTCTGAACAGATTGCAATATCTCTCGCTCCCTACGTCTGCTTGAGATGAAACGAGTTGTGTTGGGTTCGCAACGACGAGGCCTACGCTCTTGTCCGGTTTGTAGTGATTCCGAGCACTTTGAATTTTTGAGCAAAATTTGATCCCCTGATCATAAATGCACTAGTGCATTTGGTTTATCCATACGCATGGGGGTGTCTTTATATGATTAAGAACACCAGTGGGGGAGAGAGAGAGAGACGGGGATATAGTGACTAAGAGAGGGGTGGGGATACAAAGTGAGGGGGAGAGATGTGTATATATGGTAGAGAGAGGGGGGGGGGATGGGGAGGGAGGGAGAGAGCCAACAAGAGAAAGAGAGAGATTGAGAGTGAGATGGAGAGAGAGGAGGGGTAGATGGACATAGAGAAAATTAGAGAGAGAGAGAGAGAGGCAGAGAGAGAGAGAGGGATGGAAGTAGGAAAAGAGTGAGAGAGGGGTTGAGCATACAATTCACATTTTCTATGTTCGAGGTGGATATTTTCAATGATCAAGTAACTATTTTAGATTTTGTAAAACCGGATTGAGATTTCTTGTAGAAAAAACAATGATTTTTTAAGTGTGATGTCAATAAAGAACATGATTTTTCAGTGATCTTTGGAAGCCAATATTGAATCTCAATATTATCCCCTTCTATTATTATAAGTTATTTTTGAATTTAGATTCTTCTATGCTACCCAAGACGACGGTTTTGGATCAAATGCACGAAAAAAAAGGAATTATAATATCAAATGGTCAATTCTTCAGATTCCATCCCATTTTGTATCTTTGGAAGTCCTTTAAGTTCTCTCACGTTAATTGTAGTATGTCTAGATTTTATTCATAATTCAATTATCCCATTGAATTTATGTTATATGTGTAGGTGCATTTTATTAATTGTTCATTGAATTTTGCAGGATCAAGTTCAGATGCTCAAGATATTCCTATAGTCTCAAAACTTCGCAATCTCTTATTTGGAGAAAGATATCGTAATCAAATGTTTGATGAAAATGGACAACTTCTTTATCCTACCAATCCTATCATGCCATATTCGAGAAACCATATTGGTTCAACAATATTATACTTTGAATTGATCTCTTTTATGTAGACAATCCTGTAGGGTGTAAGAAAAAAATGGTTGAGTAATTGTATTTTTGGATTTTCAATGGAACTAATGTAAATGTATTTCTTAATTCAACATTTGTTTTATAAATGGTTTGGTTTCATGTTTATTATTGGGGAAAAAATGCCAATGCTTCTAATAATTGTTTGGTATAATGTTTGAACATATTAAAATAATCGTATTATTAATATTATCTATGTAATGTTCAATATTTTTACAATCAAGATTCTAATGATGAGAGACCTTTCCACCATCTACTATTGCACCCCACTATGATGTCAAGTTGAAAAAGTTTTACTAAATGAAAATATGTTGGAGAGGAATCATACCTAGAATGGTTGAAAAAACCACCTATTCAATTCCCACTATGTCCTAAGTCTCCAATTCATAACCTCGACAGTAACACTTGTTCTTCACATGTTGGGGGTGAAGTAAATGACATCGAGGTTGGTATGGATAATATCTTGCGGGATACCCAAGCCATGGAGGGAATTTTTTTATATGCATTCCAACAAAATGAACTAAAGTATGACATTGATGCCATAGATACCTTCTACGAAATCATGAAATCTGTTTCTGACACCCCTTTATTTGGTATTGTACAGAGGTCTACAAGGTCTAGCCAACTAGGGAAAACAATGTTATTGTACAACTTGAAAGAAATGTATGGTATGTCAAACCCATGTTTCTTGACACTTTTGAGGTAACTAACCATTAAGTCCCCTAAAATTTTAAGGAATCTTATCACATAGTCAAGGAAGAAAAGGGTTGATTTTATTCATGTTTAATGACATTGTAAATTTCTATCGCCCACTAATTGTAGGTTACTCAAAGACAAGGTAATTTTGAGTGATAATGTCTTACCTGTTAGTTGCACAGATGAAAATAAAATGTTGAAAATGTTGGGTATTGAGTACATATCCGAACGTGCATATCTAAATGATTTTATTCTATACATAAATGAATATGCAGACAAAGATATATGTCCAAAATGTGGGCATGAAAAGTACCATAAATAAAAAACAAGGGTAAGGAACATGGTCCTACTCATAATATATTTAGGAGCATGCCTATAATTCCAAGGATTCAAAGGCTCTTTAATTGCAAACAATTATTGATGTTGCAAGGGTGGCATGAATCTCATAGAAGTGCATCAGGAGTTATGTGAATCCCAAGAGATTCAAGAGTCATGAGGCATATATAGGATACATGGCCCAATAAATTCAAGGATGAAGTACAAAACCTTTGATTTATCATAGTTATGGATGTAGTTAACCTTTATTCCCTTCTAA
This sequence comes from Picea sitchensis, assembly GCA_010110895.2. Taxonomy (NCBI): domain Eukaryota; kingdom Viridiplantae; phylum Streptophyta; class Pinopsida; order Pinales; family Pinaceae; genus Picea; species Picea sitchensis. Next base: position 3,592 of record SNQJ01S0084191.1, read on the forward strand.
ACATCAATTATTTTATTTGGCTAGTGGAAGTGATCAATAACAATATCCCCCCATGGTTTTTCATAAAGAATAAACATCTTATGTTGGCTCTCATAGTCCTAGGTAGAAAACGAGTGAAAATAATGGATGTCTACCTCCAGCCATCGATCGATGAATTTAAGAAATTATGGGAAGGGATACATGTATATGATGTATCAAGACCCATCCCAATGGAGAGGTCTTTTACATTGTATGGAATATGTACGTACACCACGCATGATTATGTAGGACTAGGTGTTTTCTTCGGTAAGCATGTTCATCTATTAATTTATATCTATAATTTTATTTGGAATACTTCATTTGGTGAAACTATATTTCTAACAATAACTTTCTATGTATACAATAACATCACAAGTCTTGTAACAAAAGGGTGTTATGGATGTAAATGTTGTGGACCTTATATAAAGAGTAGATGGTCCAACCACCTACAAAATCTGGTGTATGATTATTCGAGGGTATTCCTCCCAGAAGACCACCCTTATAGAAGAGTTGCATATTCTTTCAATGGTAAACCAGAGAGAACCCAAAGAGATGAAATAATGACATTGACAGATTGTAATAGGCTATATGACACAAAGAAGGAGAAGGAAATGGAAGAATTGTTTGATTCATATGGGGAACCTATGTTCGAAGATCTTGAATTTTTTGACACCTTTGTTGATAAAATTCCCATTGGGATGAAAAGGAAATATGTATTTTATGATCTTCCATATTGGGAGCATCTTAAGATTGACCACTTAATGGATCCCATGCATATATTCAAAAATATTTCATCTTCTTTATGGAGGCACATATCATGGAATAAAAGAAACACATTGGCTATCAGGAGAGATCTTATTGCTTCAAATGCTAAAAAGAGACATTGGCAAAGAAACAAAACTAGATGAGAGGTCAGTCCCTCTTGGTCTTTTAAAGAAGGTGGTGTCCCATGGATTTTGAAGAAAGATTATATTTTTATGATGAAGGATGTTATATTGGGTGTGAAGACACCTTCTTTATATGGGTCGAATATATGATGTTTCTTCACTGTAGACGAGAAATTTTCGAGGTTGAAATCACATGACCATATAAACCTTCTAAGGGTATGTGTGTTGAATACATGATTATTTTTCTATAATGGCATTGGTAAATATATGTTATGCACTCATAGTTTTATTCAAATTAATGATGTTTGTGTCTATTTTGTAGTGTCAATATCCTCTTCTCATGCATAGTTGTGTGAACTATGACTTCCCCTAGGACCTATGACGTGCCATATCAAAATTATCTACAATTGTATGTTGGATCAGATCAAAGAAGATTCATATGGTTACCATTTCATAGTGGTGTCAAGGGATAGATGATATTTTTTGTATGTTTGAAAAGGAACTTCCCGTGAATTTTATGGGATCAAAATTCCATCTTCTAATTCACCTACCTAGTGAGGCCGAATTAGTTGGGGTGCTCTCATGTCATTGGATGTTATTCTTAGAGAGGTACGTGAAAATATTTAAAGTGTTTGTTCGACAAAGAAAAAAATCAAAGGGCTCTATGGTAGAGGGGTACATAGTATATGAGTTGTTCTATTATGCCAATGAGTACATCAAGAAAACTAATGACCCAACGGAGGTAGTTGTTTGGGACGACCATAAAGATGAGTACAAAATGGAAGGGAAGATACTCGAAATGAACGGAAAAAGGTGCTTGATAAAGAGTAAGTTAGTTTTATTTTGTCAATTTAGTTCAGAGAAATTGTTTAAATTGAAGTTGATAATATATATTCCATCTCATGCTATTTGTTTTGAATTCTTTTATACATCATCGAATTTATAAATTTTGATGCAATCGATAAATTTGTTCTTTAATTTGATAATATATGTTTGATCTCGTGCTATTCGTTTTAAATTTTTGTATACATCGATGAATTTAAAAATGGATGCCATCAATAAATATTTTCTTTACAATGTGGAGGCAACATGACCATGGGTCATGTTGTATGAAGAGAAAACAAGGAAATGGATCAGTGACAAGAAATCATGTATATAGTTGAATGGTATAAGCATTCATTATCATGATCATTTAAAATAAAAAATGCCAAAAATATGTCCCAACAGTTGGGTGGTTGACCATATACAAGAGAAATATGTGGTGTCCAGTTGTAACCCATGTGGAGAAGATATGTATGCACTAAACATAGGTATCAGGTGTAGAAACTCTGTAATAACCTTTATAAGTACCACATTATATTTATAATATTAATCATTTGAATTGTAACACGTATTATGTTTTTATTAATGTGTTGGTTATTAAACATTTGACACCACCCTTTTTTTGTGTTTTTACAAGTGCATTTTTTCCCATCTATGTGGGAATATGGACATCATTTTCACAGTGAGTATGTTTATTATGGGAAAATCACACAATATTGTGGAGTGGAGGTCAATTTTGACCAATCTAGTTGTACTAGCCACCGTGATGAAAACCTGATAGAGGGGAAGTTAGGTTACATTGGAAAGATATAGGAGATCGTGTAAGTGGACTTTTCATCATTTCAATGTGTTATTTTTGTTCCAAGTGGTGGTATACCTTAGACCATACAATTGCAAAGGAAGATCGTGATAGTGGGGTAAATGTATTAACTCTAAAAAAATGTGGGTTGAAATTAAGGATCCTTGTGTTTTCCAAAAATTTTGCAACCGACTGTTTTTTAACCTAGATGTGTTATATGGGGATTGGTGGTTCATATTGAGACATGATCCAACATCTAAGCATATTTTTGAAAAAAATAAAGTTACAATGCACATTGAAACTCTGTGTTGGACTTAAAAATCATATGTAATAGTGTGCATGAAACACGGATCCTAATGTGGCACTGGTGTCCACTTTTTAACCCCCTACTCATCCATGTCACCATCATCATTGGAGAATTGAAGAATTATTTCATCAGTGAACTCAAAAAATTTCCTTTCAGTGGACTTTGAAATTCATCTCTCAGTGAACTTCAAAAAACATCCTTTGACAAATTTCATAAAATGTTCTTTGGAAAACTCAAAAATTATCCTCCATCGGAAACCCATAAAATGCACTTTGGAAACCTACAAAAAGGCTTATTTTCGGTGTAATATGGAATTCATCTCTCGGTGAACTTCAAAAAACATCCTTCGGTGAACTCAAAAATACTTCATCGGAAAAATGCAAAAATGCTCTTTAGGAACCTACAAAAAGGTTTATTTTCAGTGGACTCCAAAAATTCATCTCTCGATGAAATTCAAAAAATGTCTTTTGGTGATCCCAAACATCCTTCTTCATCAGCAATGTGTAAAATGCACTTCATAAACCTACAAAAGGGTTTCTTTTCAGCATTCTAAGAAAAAGTTCTTTCAACAATTTGAGAAAAAATGCTTTTGACAGTATGAGAAAATGTATTTTCAGTGGTTTATGAAAAAATATTTCATTGAAATTTGAAAAAAACGATCTCTTCGTTGTTAATGAAAAACTCTTTCAGCGAACATGGAAATCTATCTTCGGAAAAATCAATTTAACCTTGAAAAATTTCACCACGTCCACAATGAATTTGAACATTCCATTTCAAGATCAAAACTAATATGGGTCATCGATGGGTATATGTAACTTTTCAAAGAAAATTTACAGATGGCCACCGTGGAAACTCTACAATAAGCTTCCCATGGTCAATTCTGACCATGTACTCACCCATTAAACACTTTGTGGCCAATACACAAAATTTAATCCAAAACTTAGGGGTTTCTCTCTGATTCCATCATTTCCATCTAATTTCGACTTGGATTGAAAACTCTACAACATAAAAATATTAACAAATTTGCAAAAATATATTCCCATATAGGTCTACTACTAAAAGATTTTCTTTGATATGATTTGTAACACATACATCTCCCCATCGCATCATGCTATGAAAAAATATTCCCATATACCAATTGTAACATACCTAAAATGTGGGGTACCTCAAGAACTCACATTCTTGAAATGATTTTGAAGTCATATACCATATTTAACAATAAAGAAGCAATCATCAATTCAAAAAGATCATTAAAACCATAAAGATTCATAAATATAAAAAAGAAAAAATCTTCCTCACACCATGCATAGCATTTAAATATATACACAACATTAAATAGTGAACAAGCATGGAATAAAATGCAGCATGAATATAATACATAGATAACACTTACCTTTAAAAATTAACCACACCAATGGGTTTCAAAGATCGGATATTCCACCCAACCGTAGACATTATTTCTCCAAATCTCTCCGCATAAATTCACCACCGAGTTGAGGCTACGAATCCATAAGGACATGTGCCTAAGAAAACTCTAATCTCACATAGATGGTCAATCTGTCATACGGTTACAGTCTACTCAATCGCATGGAAAACTCAAATTTCTATCTCTCTTTCCCCTTCAACTTGCACAACCCAAAGAAAGGAATTATCTCCTTCTCTACAGTGTGTTGCCTTGAGCTATTCCACTTCTTTCCAAGGCTCCAGTCAGTAAACATTGATTCTAGAAGCTGCAAAGATTATCAGTTGTGGATATTTTTCCTCAAAATATCAATGCATCCATACACTCAGACATCCTTACATCACTAGAAAATAGCCAGTCTTCTTATACACCCTTCTAACAATGGATCTCTACCATGTAAATGTTCTCTTCTCTCCAAGAACCAAGAAGAAGAATGAATGAGAATGGAAGAGTGAGTGAATGAATAATCCTCCCAAGAAAAACCATCAAAATATATGAATGATCACAATGCACCATGTGTCTTCCCCAAGAATCTCATGTAATTAATTTCTCCACTAATAAAAAATAATGGGTTTAATAAAATATATTAATTATTTGGTCTAGCCCCTAGCTACCCCCCTCTCTTGTGGAATAATATCTCCTATAAATCTATCATTTTCCATCTATAGTCGGTGATGTATTTTATATTAATAATATTCAAAAACTATTACATCGCTACGATCTACGGCCTTTCATCAAGTACAAAACATGAATTATTAATCTAGGGATCAAAAATGGGGTATTACAGTTGAACATTGTTTAACACATCCATCGATTTCATTGCATTAAAAGTTCACTAATTTACCAATAATTTTTAATTCACAAACTATTGATTATGTGTGGGTGTACACAAAACCCAACAATTAACTATATCGATTACTACAAAAATAAATATTTTTCAACACCATTAAAACTATTCATATCAACATAAATCAATTTATGAATTGCAAGCATAATAATAATATTTTTAAACTATAATTCACAAGGGTTATCACAAATTGTTATTTATTTGGTGATTCATTGACTTTCAATCCCAACTATTTTTTTCATCAACTTGTCAATCTTTTGTGAATCCACCAATTGACCACCCTACCAACTCTTATGGTTACTCTCCTTCCCCAAGGACCCTCAAGCTGCAATGGAGTTATATAGAAAATACAAATATAACAACAAGAGAAGTGTGAAGCTACTAGTCTTGGAATAAAATATCCACTTCACAACACACTTTAATGGACCAAACTCTCAACAATCACCAATATAAAGTTCGCAAACAGTACGACAACCATATAGCATTATGATTCAAAAATTATCCTCTTCTTAGCTCCATCTTTACTTTTATAGGTTTTGTGGCTCATGCCACATGTTCAACTCATGCAAATATGCAATTTTATAAAGTAATATTTACCTATTATTAACCCACCCATATGTCAATCATATGCACAAGTGAACATGTAATTACCTATTTAAAATTACAAAATAATGAATCATCCTCACCCATCTCCCACATTTCTTATTTTCACTTATAGATGTTCCTTGAACTTTGCTCATTTGCCAATTCAGGGGATGCACATGGAGTTATTACTTTAGTTATTCATTAAATCTATTTAACTTCTCCCAACCCACTTTTATTTTCCCACACTTCTATTTGAATTTGAATTATTATTCATTTTTTTTCTCCTTATTTATTTCTACACTAGTAATTCGTTTTAGTTATTTAATCAATGTTTTATTTTCATTTCATACACATTCTCGTAGAATGTATTTATCTTCCTAATAAATATTAATTAACTAGATAGTTTCTCTTGTTGTGCATTATTAAATCATTTATATGCTCATTCACCCTACTATCATTTAATTAACTTCTCTCTTTATGTAAAATGCATAGACTATATGATTATTTTCTCATTTAAATAAAATATGCACACTAAGGTAATCCTCTTCTATATTTTTCAATCAATTTTCTTTCACTGTGTATTTTATAATTCATAATCGATACCATGTGTGCGATATTCTTCATTCCCTTCAATAATTTATCTTTCAATATGTTCCATGGGTGCCACGTTTTTCATGCTCTTCAAGAATCCAACTTTCTTGGTGGGGGAATGGTGCAACTATAGAGACTCTGTTAACTCAATATTTGTTATCCTTGTTGAGAGATTAATTGTCACTAATGAATAATTTTATCATCTTATTGTAGGCCCCTCAATCAAATATCATGAGTAATTGAATCCACAACTTCCCTCACAACAACATGCACCTATAAGTAAACTTTTCACTAGCTTTTCAACCCAAATCATGGAAAATGAGTGCTAGTAGGTAGAAATATGAATGTTTTCATTATTTTCTTGTGGTACCTCGTACTCTTCTATAAAACCCCATTACCTATATGTGGATCGATTGTCAAGAATGTCCCTTGTGCTTGCATACACTATAATCAACACATGAAAATAATTCTGTAGTAAAATCAAAGCACAACATTAATCATCTGACATTTTTGGGTATCCTAACTCAATCTGAAGTCTAGTATGATGTTGAAAAAATTTCGTATCAATTTATACTTTCAATTTCCTATCACACTAGGTAGTTTTATGTAAGTCAATGTATCCAACATTTTCATTTTAATGTGTTATAACATGTAAATTAACAGCATCAGCTAATTCATATCAATGCACATATAATTCATCCATATCATTGTATAAACATTTGAATGAACCTATTCAAAATTATAGTTTAAAACCAATCAGATAATTAAAATTTTGAGTTCCCTCATCAAATACAAGTCAATAATCTAGGTCATTTATAAACAAATAACCTAAAATAATAACATCTAGTCTATCAAAAAAATAGGAGCAAATGGGGCACTCCATACACCCCCTCTTCAAGAAACTTTGTCCTAAAGTTATAGAAGAATTATGGACACTACTAACGTATCTCAGTTACATCTTCCCAGGTAGTGGAACTAAGACTACAGTTATTCCATTAGACCTTTACTTAATATACCAAATGATGTCAAAGTTTTCAAGTGCACTGGTCCAAAATGTGGATGGGTTTAGCTAATAAGGATCTATCATATGACATATGAAAATAAATCAAGTCAATCATATGAGAAGGATATCAAATATGATGATGTAACACATATACATGAAAAACATTATGCATGTGATCTAATGATGATGGCAATGAAAGATGATAAGAAATTGACCCTTTCTTTCAATATTTCAAATGGTCCTATGTATCACAACAACAACTTAGCTAATTTACCAAACTTAATTGAGCTCTTTTCCAGTCTCACCCGCAAGAATATCTTGTCCCTTGGTGATTTCTAGAAAATTTATGCACATCCACATAACGCTTTTGTCTATATTTCACTTCATTCAATATTATCTTAACCATTTTCATCTGTTCTTCTATTTGTTAGATTATTCATGGTCCAACCAAGATTCTATTCTGTATCATATCCCAACTAAGAGGTGTTCTATACAGTCTTATGTACAATAATTCAAATGGTTCCATCTTTATTGAACTTTGATAACTACTATTACAAATTGCACAAGAGGTAAAAATTATTATCGTTGTTTCTCATGATCCATTACATAGATATGTAACATATCTTCCAATATTTGATTTATTTTTTCAATCTATCCATTGATATCTAGGCGGTATACTATGATAAAATTAAGTTATGTTCCTAATGCTTCTTGGAAACTTGTCCAAAATATTCCCACAAATATTGACCCTCTATATGAGATTATATTCTTTGGAATTCCATGTAACCTTTCTATATCATTGATAAACACCCTTGCAATCTTTGGTGCTTGGTAAGTAGTCTTTACTGGAATAAAGTGTGCACTTTTGGTCAAAGTTTCCACTACCAAAAATATAGAATCGTGTCTTCTCAACATCATAATTAATCCAACATTCAAATCCATCTAAATCACTTCCCATTTGGATTTGGGTATCACATGTGGCTATAATAATCCTACCAAATGTTGATGTTCAATCGTCACTTGTTAACACTAAATAAATTTATCTACAAAATGAATATACAATTATTTATTCCTTTCCAAAATAATAATGGTTTTAGGTTTGTATTCATCTTCTAAACTCCTAGATTAACCATATAATCTACTCTATGAGTTTTTTTAGTATCAAATTGTGAATTTTATCGTTTAGTGGTACATATATCCTTCCATAAATTGTAGTAAGCCATCATCATCAAAGGCATATCCTTCATACTTTGAAATTATCATTACTTCATTTTCTAACTTCGATTTAACTTCCTTGTACCATTAATGTTCTATTTGTAACTTCAATATATTTTCTCTTAATTCATCATTAATGTTATAATTGAGAACACATGTGACCTATGAATCAAATCATTTTCCACTCTATTTATTATTCATTTAATGTATGATGTGTTGAAATCATATTGGCTTAGTAACTCTACCCATTTCCTTTGTCTAGCATTCAAATTACTCTACGTAAATATGTGTCGAAGGACTACTTATGATCTATCTTCAATTCATTTTTTCTTCCTGCTAGATAATGCTTCCAAATTCTTAATGCATAAACTATCAATGCAAGTTCCAAATCATGCCTTATGTAAGTTTCCTCATGCAGTCAAAGTTTCCTTGAAGAGTAGGAAATCACCCTACCTTATTGCATTAGTACTCTTCCTAATACTTCCTTCAATGCATCTATATATACCAAAAAATATTGATCCATATTTGGTACTTTCAAAATAGCGGTTTCTATCAATAATTCCTTAATTTTTTGAAATGCTTCCTCACATCATTCTATTTATATAAATTTATTATTCCTTTTCTATAATTCTATAATAAGATCTGCAATCTTTGATAACCCTTCTACAAACCTTTTGTAATATCTATCCAATCTCATAACACTACATACTTCATGTACATTAGTGGGAACCATCCATTCCATAATTGCTTCTATCTTTGTCAAGTCTACCATATTTCCTTTTCTAGAAATTATATGTCCCAAATTGTGAATCTTTGACTCATAAAATGAACATTTAGAAAGTTTTATATATAAGTTATGCTTTCTAATACATTATAATACATGTCTTCAATGTTCTTTGTGTTCTTTTGGTGTAAAATAATATATCAAAATATTATCGAAGAACACTCGCACAAACTTGTCAAGATATTGTTGAAATAGTCTATTCATTAAACTCATTAATACTCATAGTGCATTTATTAATCCAAAGGTTAATACTAAAAATTCAAAATGTCCAAACCACATCTTAAATGTAGTCTTAGGAAAATATTATTCCTTTATTATTGGTTGATGATGTCTCTATATTAAATTTATCTTAGAAAATACTTTAGCTCTTTTCATTTAATAAAATAAATAATCAATTCTAGGTAACATATTTTTTTATTTATTGTTTATTTGTTTAATGGTTGATAGTTGATACAAAGTCTCCATGATCCATGTTTATTATTTATTAATATTATTGGTGCTCCCTATGGTGATATACTTAAACATATAAATCCCAAATATAAATTTCTTGGAGTTGCATCTGCAACTTTCATAACTTTGGAGTTGTCATATCCCTTTTGATAGGTTTTATTCAAGTTCAATTGTGAACTCCAATTCTCTTTTAGGAAGAAATCTAGGTAATTC
>SNQJ01S0084191.1:31565-52770 GCA_010110895.2 Picea sitchensis
ATGTTTGCAGATGGAATATGAAGGAACAAAACATAAAAAAACAAGCCAATGAAGAAAACATTATGTTAAAAACTAAAGTATAATATCACCTACAAATGATGAAGAATTGAGGCATGCACAAAACTTGAGCAATGTCAACAATTCAACTTTTGAATGGCAATCGATATAATTGAATGTTACGGCAAGTTGTATGTTTTGGAATATTTGTCTCTGAAAATCGGGGATTTTGTTTAATGTACTCAACATATTGTCCCAATTGCATGGAGACATGTTACTAATAAGTGTAACAATTACAAATTGGTTGCAATTAGATTTTTGTATTGGACCTTTATGTTGTCCCTTTTTGTATGATAATGAGTTTCTTATTCATATATAATAAAATGGGTTTCCTATTTCATTGCAGTATTAAATGTTGTAAAATGTTGCCTTCTCGAATAACTAATATGTGGATGATTTACATTGTTACAAATAATATAGAAATCAGTACATGCCATAATATAGAAATTGGTGTATTTTGAGGCGTAATACACACCGATGTGCATTTGTAACAACCCTTCTTCACGACTACAAGCGAATGATAAGTGTGATTTTTTTTTTTTGAAAGACAAGATGGTGACAATAACAACATTTAACCACACAATTGATGACGAATGCAAGCACGCAGTCTAGACAACAAGCTACTATGACTCCACGCACTGTACAAGAGCAACTGGGCGAGACATGCATAGGACAACAAGAAGGAATGACTACCCACCCGACACAATTAGACACACCTACAAGATAAGAGACTACATCCCCTCCTGACACAACAACCTTGACAACCAAGGAAAAAAACCTCAAGGTGCGTGAACCCAATGCATGAAGGCGTCAAAACCCATGCACCAAAAATGACTACGATGATCAACACCCACACTAGGTAACATGGACTCCGGCCAAGTTATCATTCGCCTCTATCAAATAGGGCCCACCATGATCCCCTCATCCAGAATCATGTTGTTCCCTGATGATAGGTGCATCAATAACCTTGGCGCAAAAAACATAACGGGACCAAGGATTCAAGAAAATCTAGCGTGCTAGGAGGAGAAACAATTGACACAACCCTGCACCCACACCCCAACATTAGGTTGTCGAGACGCAAGAGGATGGAAACAAAGGAAGATGCAAGCCAACAGATGAATTCGTCAACAACCCAACCCCTTAATCACATCTAAATCAAACAATAGATACCAATCTAAAGCAACATAACTTACCCTCTGAATCATCTTGTCTGAATCACAACTCAGTGAAACATGCCAATCTAATCAACATTGATTACAATCTAAAATGGAAAAATCTAGATTTTATCATTAGATACAATCTAGTTTTAGCAATTCACCTCATAGACGACGTTAACAAGATTAATGCGCAAGCTGCAATTATCCCACTAATTAACAATATTAATTTACAATTTAGTCCTTAATGTACTGTCAATTTAACATTAAATGCAATCCAATGGATCTAAAATAAAATGAATTTAGAAAGCTAAACTAAGTCAATGCTAATGCTACACAATATTTACCTTCTAATTTAACAAGTATGGTATAATCAATATTAAAACCTAAACAATAAATACAATCTAATTGGACGAATTTAGTTAAATTAATATGAAAATGAATTGTCAAGTCTAGTCTAAGTGGATCTAGAGGTTGTCGGTTTAAGTAAAATATGTGTAAGGGATTTTCTATCAAATTAATCCTGTTCTAATAAAATAAAATGCTATCTTAGATTGCTATCTTTTAGCCAATTGAAAAGTGGGCTATCATTAAAATAATCTTACTAGAAAGGATGTTGTTACGCAGTCAATGGTAAAGTCATAACAATCAAGATACAAATTCATTGTCAAATATGTAACACAAAGGAGGCAAGGCATTCAACGCAGGCGGTTGTCCCTCCCAGGTTAGGTGTTTTTCCCTCATCATTGACCAAGCTCAATCATTTCATCTTACAGTTTAGTATTGCCTCATGCGATTCCAACCAGTCCATACCGATCACGACGTCATAAGATCCTAAGATCGTGACGTACAGGTTGGCCCAGGTGACAAACTCTCCCAGGTTAAGGGTACAACCCGTAACCTTTCCTGCAACCTTCTGTTTGGCTCCCGAAACCATCTCTATGAAGATAAACTCATCCTGTTCAACTTCCTTTACCTTAATACTTTTTAGCACTACACCAGAAATGAAACTCTCAGTAGCACCGGGATCTATCAAAATACTAAGGGTCTATTCAATGATGGTACCTGACGTCTCGAGCACAGTCAACTGGTGCTCTTCTTGGCAGTTATTCACCACTGCATGAATTCGATGGGACTTGCCCAAATCTCCCACGGTAGTGGGTCCGACTGATCCAGACGCTCTAGTCCTCTCCATGAGGCAGTCACGCTGGTAGTGTGGCTCCCCACAGGTCCAACACCCCTTCTTCGGTCCAGTACTCCTGGTACCCGAAGTAGAAGATGAAAGCCCACCGACCTGGAATCTTGGTCTGTTCTGCTGAATAGACCTAAACTGCTGCTGCTGATGTGGTCAACACTACTACTGATGCTCTGGTCCCCGATAAGGTGTTTGCTACTGAGGTGCCGGTCGTCGAGGGGTAGTGAAAGTGGATCCCCTCTGGAAGCCACAATATCTTGGCATATGTCTAGTTGGTGTTTGATCTTGCTACACACCATATGACATATTCCCTATTGGTCTCGTTGGAGTCCTACTTTGACCCCCGCTGATAAGATCCTCCTCTGCTATGAGGGCCTTCTAGATGGAATCATGCAAGGTTTGAGGCATAAGAATCCTAACCTTTTAACGTATGCTTCCATTAAGGCCAAACACTAACCTGTTAACCTTAAGTTTCTTAGTGTTAAGATGCGAAGCATATCAAAGTAGCTCCATAAAATGAGCCTCGTACTTAGGCACCGTGCGATCGCCTTGTCGTAAGGTGTTGAACTCATTGAGCTGACTCTCAATGAATTCCTCTGATAGGTACCTCTCTCGGAACTGTTCCTCAAATAGTTCCCATGAAATGTCTTCGACAACCATGTTTAGTTGTGGTAGGAGTGTCTTCCATGATAGAAGATATCTCCCCTTCAATTGAAAGACTGCCATGAAAACCTGCATGTTGGAGGTATAGCCACGAAGTGCAAAGCACATCACCATATTATCCAACCATGCCTCGATGGCTGCGCCATCCGGGGCACCAAAGAAATCAGGAAATTTGACCTTCTCGAGTTCACGGTGAATGCTACCAGTACCAACTGGAGTGCACGGTGGACCCTCAAGGGCTGTTGACGCTTTGGCCTCCTCTCTGTCCAAATGGCTGATCAATGCCTCATACATGCACTGGAAAGATCTCATCAATCCAACCACATCACCTACTGCTATCTACTCCTACCCGACAACCTATTCGTCTCCCTGGGGGTTAGACCCCTCAAGCATGGATGCTACTGGAGGCATCGCGCCTCCTCCCCTACCACCCCGTTGTCTGCCTCAATGGAATCCTCTAACCATGATTACCTCCACGAATACAAGTCAAATTAATTAGCAACATCATAATAAAATCATATCAATGAAAGATGTAGTGATCCCAAGTTGCGGGTTGAACTTGCTCTGATACCAAATGTAACAAACCTTCTTCACGACTACAAGCGAAGCAGAAGTGCATTTTTTTTTTGAAAGGAAAGATGGTGACGAAAAAAAAATTTAACCACACAACTGACGACGGACACAATCACACAGTCCAGGAAACAAACTTCTATGAGTCCACACACTGTACAAGAGAAACTGGGTGAGACATGCATAGGACAACAATAAGGAATGACTACCCACCCGATGCAATTAGACACACCTACAAGATAAGAGACAACATCCCCTCCCAACAAAATGACCTTGACAACCAAGGACAAGAACCTCAAGGCGTGCGAACTCAACACATGAAGGCGTCACAACCCATGCACCAAAAACAACTACGACAATCAACACCCACGCTAGGTAACACAGACTCTAGCCAAGTTATCATTCGCCTCTATCAAATAGGGTGCGCCATGATCCCCTCATCCAAAATCATGTTGTTCCCTGGCGACAGGCGCATCAATAACCTTGGCGCAAAAATCCTAACGGGACCAAGGATTCAAGAAAATCCAGCGTGCTAGGAGGCAAAACAATTGACACAACCCTGCACCCACACCCCAACATTAGGTCATCGAGATGCAAGAGGATGAAAACAAAGGAAGATGCAAGCCAACACATGACTTCATAAAAAATCCAACCCCTTAATCAGGTTTAAATCAGACAATAGATACCAATCTAAAGCAACATAAATTACCCTCTGAATCAACTTGTATGAATCACAACCCAGTCAAACATGCCAATCTAATCAACATTGATTACAATCTAAAATGGAAAAATCTAAATTTTATCATTAGATACAATCTATTTTTAGCAATTTACCTCATAGACGATGTTAACAAGATTAATGTGCAAGCTGCAATTATCCCACTAATTAACAATATTAATTTACAATTTAGTCCTTAATGTACCATCAATTTAACATTAAATGCAATCCAATGGATCTAAAAGAAAATGAATTTAGCAAGATGAAATAAGTCAATGATAACGCTACGCAATATTTACCTTCTAATTTAACATGTATGGTATAATCAATATTAAAACCTAAACAATAAATACAATCTAATTGGACGAATTTGGTTAAATTAATATGAAACTGAATCGTCAAGTCTAGTCTAAGTGGATCTAGAGGTTGTCGGTTTAATTAAAAGCTGTGTAAGGGATATTCTATCAAATCAATCATGTTCTAATAAAATAAAATGCTATATGAGATTGCTATCTTCTAGGCAATTGAAAAGTGGGCTGTCATTAAAATAATCTTACTGGCAAGGATCTTGTTATGCAGTCAATGGTATAGTCATAACAACCAAGATATAAATTCATTGTCAAAGATGTAACACAAAGGAGGTAAGGCATTCAATGCAGGTCTTCATTAAAGGAATGCATTCATAAAGAGGGCACCATCGCCAAGCAACAAGTAATAATCGTGGTTTTAACCTCCATCAAAACCACCAGGTATCCAATGGCAAGGCACAAGCATAACAATCTGGCAAAAATCGCCAGGTATCAAAGGCAGATCGCAAGCAATCCAGAAAAGAAATTTCATAGGGGTTCAATAGTATCAAGAATCATGCATCAAGGAGAAAATTCTCGCTGTGCTCACCAAGCATGACCTTACTGTCACACAAAGACTTAATCAAGGTGAAACGCTTAGTCTGACTATGCTGGGTGAAGTACTAGCACTCATAATTATAAAGGATGAATTACATTCGCCCTCCAGGTAAGTATCATGGTCTCAAAAATCCCAATCGTTGGCAGTAAGGAGGTTAACCAATTGTAGTTTTTAAAAGGCAAAAAATGCCAGGCATTTGANNGCTAAGTATGAAAGGTGACTTAACTAGACCAACTAGCTAGCCATAACAATGTTGTTTAAATAGTTGTTGTTGAAGGAAAAATAAATAAAAACGTTGGATAAATAGATGTGTGCACAACATTCAATTCGTTGGGGTTTATTATAGTCAAATACTTTCGCTGAGTTTAAATTCACTGTGTTTATTGTATCATTCAATAATTTGTTGAGTTCATAACATTCAGTAAATTCACTGAGTTATAACGTTCGATAAATTCATTGAGATTAATAGCTGAGTCTATCACATTCAAAATAAATTCGCTAGGTTTATAGCATTCCATAAATTCACTCAGATTATTAGTTGAGTCTATCACATTCAAAATAAATTCGTTGGGTTGATAACATTCAATGAATTCGTTGAGTTTATTTCTTTGTAAAAACGCCATCCAAGACCAGAAGTAAAGTTCATTTTAATCAGTTATTCACTTGCTGTCAATGAAAAGCATGTAGTGGCAGAGTGCCGAGTAATCAAGCAACTGACCAGAATAAAAGGTTTGCTGGGAAAATTTCGCCCCCAAGTCAACGAGGTGCAGCCGAAGAAGTAGCATTTGCTAGGAAAACAAACGAAATATAAAAATGCAGGAATGTCCAACAAGATATAAAAACGAGGTATAAAACGAAATATAAAAACGTCGAGTTTAAGGAAAAATTCGCCATCAATCAAATTTTGCAGGGTTAATTAAATGCATCAGGGCACAAGACAAACAATCAACCAAGGAAAAACAACAGAGGTAGATGGCTGGCAGGAACATCCTTCGCTCATCATCCACGCACAAAAAAGTAGGGCGTTGAGATCCATAGGTCTATTAACGTCGAAGCGATGACCGTAGATCAGGCTTCTGGTCGAATGCTCTGGCATGGACTGATAAGCTAGGGACGAAGGAAAAATCAAACCACAATCATCATAATCAATAAACCTCAGGATGGTCAAGACATGCATGGATCGAAGGCCATGGGAAATCAATCAACATCAAGCAAGGGCTATGGGGAAATTTCAGTCATCAACTAGAACGCTAAGAATATCATATTTGTTACTTGATTATGCAAACAAAACTGAAAGCATAAATCATACTAACAATCTACCACGCAAAAATAAAGGAAGCGTACTGTTGCCCAATCGCCCGCTCTGAGTTGATGTCCTGCGCACTCTGTGCAACTCCTGCTTGCTGACTGATGAGACTTCACCAGTACCTCCCAGCCAATGCTAGGGGTACTCTTCTTCCCCCTTATCCCCTTGAGCCATAAAGGGTCCACGCACACTAACTAGAGAATCAACTAGCTCTGAGCTCACCTCGCAAGTCCAAGCTACCACTCCTCACCGAGCTGGGTATCGCAACTCCCATAAGATAAGTCAATCAAGTATAAATTTCTGCAGCATAACGTTACGCAAACATAAGAAATCCATCATCATTTTCCTAAGTCCATTATATAGAGTTTCGAAGTCCCTTGCTTTCCCAAAATCCATTTTATTTAATGTTTAATAAATTAATTCATAAAAATCCTCCCAGTACATGTGTCACCCAACCCCTTCATTCCTCCAAAAACTATTTTCTTTAATTAATTAATTACCCTTATTTCCCTCACCCACCTAGAGTCATTCCTAGAATCGCTCCTAGGTGTCCCCAAATTCCCTTACAGGTTTTAATAACTTTCCCCATTATTAATTTACTAGTTCAGTTTAATTTAGAAGGTTATTTAATGCTAGATACCTTACTAAGTTAGACTTCCTGATTTTTCCTTGTGTTTCCCCTTTCTTTTTATGTTTTTTGCTTTTTCCTAGTTTCCTAATTATTTTAGATTTCCCTCTTTCCCCTTTTTATTCAAACTCAAAAAGGCAAGTGCAAAAACTTACCCTTTTTCCCTTTTTCTTTCTAATGAATAAATTTTTAGTTAGCATAATAAGTAAAACAATTATTTCCCTTTTTAAATTTTATCCCAAAAGATTTTATAAATCAATTTAATTGCTTACCCCCTTCTTGTCACAAGATTAATGAAGATTATCATTATTATATATATATATATATATAGATAAAATTTTATCACTAGTAAAATTTAGACCTAGACTTTATTTTCCTAGGCTGGGAGACATTTTATTAGGGGAGAATTTTTAATCTTCCTTAACACATTACTCATCCTAAATCCATCTAGGTTTATCCAATTATTAAATAACAACATGACATTCCCTTCAGGACACACTAGGTGCTCCAAGGGTGCGACTCGCCTCTTTCTGTTTCTCTTGTGTGACGTGCCATTCAGGACGCACCACGTGCTCCAAGGGTGCCACTTGCCTCTTTCCATTTTTCTTTCACGATGTGCCCTTTAGGACACACCACATGCTCCAAGGGTTCCACTCACCTCTTTACTGACTTGGTAGACATAAAAAACCCCTGGAGTCAATACTCTTCCTGGTGATCTTGTGGGAGACTAAGGGCCTCTAAGGAATAAGACCCCTGCCTTATTGCGCACCCCTTAGAATCATCGTGAGCGTCTGTCATAGTCGGCCCTCATGACATCGTGGGTCTTCTCGAACTAGGTAGTCGTTAACCTACAGTTCAAGCCATAACAAGAGTGATAGTAGGCTGTGGAAAGGATTCTGTCCACACCTGTCCCTCAACGTATCTGGTAGTCATACATGACCCCTCTACTCCACATGTGAGTCTAGTCGACAAGCTATCATCAACCTACATCATCAACAAATCATGTTAGAAATATATCCATAATCATATCATCTAATCAGATGCACTGATATTAGATATCTAAAAAAATAAACCCCAATAGTTCACTCCCCGACTCAATCCAGAGTCCAAGGGGTTCCATTGATGCCTCTGCATCCTTGAGGTCCTTAATCCTGCACACTCAGTAAAACTGAGTTAAAATCATCTGTCTATGTCAATGCAACAAAACAACATGACATCGACCCATAACGCCTCATAATCAAAATCAAATGTTTTAATAGCATAATAATCCGGATCACTTGTGAGAAAGTGTCCTCAAAGAATAAGTTCATTCAGTGCGCAAGAGCGCAATGTTACATGATTAATTATAATAATGCACCGATATGAACTATTGAAAAAAACACAGTTCCATAAATGATATAACATACAACAATATTTATCATTTCAAAATTGTATAGTGATTATGTTTAAAATATACCCCAGGGCACTAAAATTAATTTAAGTATCGTTGCATTACATTTACTATACACACCAGTGATTTGTAAAATTAACAATGGTGACATCTCTCCTGGAATATTCAAAATTTCACTACCCTTCAATGCACACGCTAAAATATATATTGGTATGTAGTAATTACATAAGAACTGACTTGCATGCTATATTAAATGCATTAGGTCTCAAGATAACTTGACTTCGCCGGTTCTCACTATAAATTAAATTCACCTGGGCGTACAAATCCTAAAATAAATCAATGCTTCATAAGAAAACAAGGAGAAAATGGTGCATATAAATTATAAGAGCATTGGTGCTTTGTATATGACGAAAAAGGTCGAACCAGTGTGCAATAGTTATAAACGCACCGAGTTTTTTTTTTCTTATATTAAGCTCTAGGGATTTTGTATTATATTAACTTACTGGTGTGTTTTGATTATAGTTATGCACCAATGCATGTTTGACAATACCGCATCAGTGCATTTTGAGAAGACAACACTGAATTTTTTTTTTCCACTACAACATTTTCCCACCAAATTTTTGTAGTTATATGGAACATTTGCTAAAACCTCCGCAGTCAATAGAGGAGGTTGTAACTAAGTTTTTTTTGAAAATTTTACCAAATTTTGTGACATTAAAAACCTCCTCGAGATGGTTTTCTCCTATGGTTATTAATCATTCTTTTTACATTCGCCTTAAAATAAGTGTCAATATAGGAAGGACATGGTAATTTAAAATATTATTTTTCTAGACCCTAGTGAGAATTGAGGAAAAATTTAACGATCCATACTTATCTAAAAGTAAAAAATCCTTTGTCAATTTTAATAATTCTTAAAACACTAATTATAAAATGTTGGGTGATATATTTTTTTAATAGAAGATTCATAAAGTTTGTATTAGAGTAAAAAATCATGAAACCATTTCATTGAAAGCGTATAGATCAAAATGCATTATTATTCTCTATATTTAGTATTTTAAATTTAATTGAATACATTTTATATATCATAATAGTTGGATAATATAAACTAATATAAATTAATAAAAAAATTGGAAAAATTAAATATTAATAAAACATAATAATTGTGATTTTAGTAAACAATTATATTAGGTGTTGTCTAACTGTTTTACATCATGACTTTTTTGCTGGAATCCAGTGACATAAATATGCACAAAATCACTATTTTTTGTTGTTTAAAATCCATTTCTGAATGCATAAATGGATTCATCTTGCTAAAAAATCCATGGGGCACTCGGATTATACATAAATAATCACTCAAATTTGTGGATCTAACATTTTTTTCTGGATTTTGGGCAAACATTCCTAAAAAAAATCATCAGAGAAGAGTCATTTTGTATTATAACTTTGTCTTGTAATCTTTGAATAATAAAAATTGAAAAAATAATATTATTATTACATCATCATTATGATTATTATTGGTGAATAATTATGTTATAATGTTATTATTATAATATATGAAAAATACACAAATATTCAAATCACAACTATTTCACTCATCATATTTAAGTACTTTTGTTTCTAAACACGTTTAATCAACATATTGTATCTTGTTGGACAACAAAATGTTCTCCTTAAAGAAAAATTAAACATTATATAACATTAATGGTTATAACTTTTTGCAATCACAATCTAAATTAAACGTTTTCATAAAAGTATTTTTTTTTTTGTAAGTTAGTAAGTATATTAGAGCCTTCTAAAAATTTACAATCTGACTGTTCTAGGTGTCAACAGTGCCCGACTGGGAAACCACTGTTGGACCTAGTTCAAAAATTTAGTGACACTTGTCCCAAAGATGATGATACTTGTCCAAAAATAAACTAAACTGATCTTACTGAGAAAACCTACTATGTCATGCAGGGCTCTGGGCTGTTTGAGTTTTAATCTAAGCAGAGATGACTGTCTATTCATTTTCATAACGAACTGAAAAAACATGGAATAAAAGACTTAGAAAAAAGAGAACTTTTCAGAGACCTGGACCGTAGGATGGACCTGCGAAGACTTGGGTGTTCTTCAGCTTTCCCTTGTCTCGTTCAGCGCCCGCTTGCCTGAGGTCTTGGAGAAAGAGTAGGAGTTTGTCCACCTTGCTGCTTTGATCTTCGTCATGCATTTGCAATTCCATGAGGGATGTTTTGATGTCCTACTAGCCTTTAGCCAAATCGCGCAAATCCTTAGTAATCTCTTCCTGGTTGGCATGGCTGTTGCAAGGGGGACGAGTTGGGGAGTCCGTCGAAGTAGCGAAGGTGGCTTCAGAAAGGTGGTGCATCAGGGTGAAGGCAGGAGGTGGTTGTCGTGGTGGAGGAGGAGACGGTGGGGGTGGTACGTAGCCCAGGGAGTTCCCGAAGGCATCGAACCATTTAACTCGACAACCATACTCATTTGAGAGAGGCAAAAGTTCTTGAGTGGATTCAAGCTATGTCTCTGCGGGAGCAGGAACCTTAACAGGTGGTAGGATTGGAAGAGCGTTAAAATCTGGATGGATATCAACGTAAGGCATTTTAGTGTCCGAGAGGTGGGCTGAATTTGGCATTTTCCTACCCCTAGTTGCATACCAATCCACGCCTCGTCTATACTTGCCTCTCAAGCATGGAATAAGGGGTGTCTTTGCTGGGAGGGTGGACGCATAGAGCTTGAGGATTAGAAGAAACCTGTGAGGAGGAGGGATGGCGTCGGGAGCTGTTGAAGTGAAAATTCCCCTGATTTTGGCTAAGAGGGCTCCTGGTCCTGGATGGGGAGGTGACCGTTGAGGTGACCTGCATCTTCCCATGCATGATATCATCCTGCAAATGCTCCATCTTGTGCGATGGGCTCCCTGCATGAAGGTTCGGCAAGATGGCGGCGTTGAAACTTAAATTGTGAGGTAAAGTGCTAGGAGCGGGATGGGACGTGCTGGGAGAGCTGGTACCTACGAGTGCCAAATGGATGAATAGCTGGCCGTTTGGCCTCTCCATGGCTTGTACACACATTCTACCTAGTATCACCCCATCCAAGGGCATAAAAGTAAATTTAAACATTATATAGAAACTATAAATTTAAATGAGTAATACATATCAAATTTCACTTAAAAATAGAGAAATCATTAACAATGTTCATCATTGACATTACTGATAATACATCTTATAAATCAAACAATAACAAAAACCATAAAATTATATGAAAAATACAATATACATGAGCGATATACATATGAATATATATGTCAAACATACATCTCAAGAAAATCTGTAATAAAAATGTCATATATAGATCTAAAGTCAAATATAAAACAATCAATATAAATGTCAATCAATACCACTACTAGGTAGGTCCACCACTAGAGCCAGGTGCATCAATGTCTCTACTACTAGGGGTAGAGCCTCTATCAACAACAACTATCTCAGAAATAAATGTTGACAAAAGTGCACTATCAAATGTCTCTCTATCAATATCATGAAGATACGCAGTAGTACCCAATGTGAACATAATATACAAAGAATCAAAATCTTGTGACACATGTGGAGGAATAGGAGGAGGAGGGGAATAAATGGGTGATGATACATGTGGAATAATATAAAGGCAATGATCAATGGATGGTGACACAAGTGGAGGAGGATTAGTAGAATATGGTGACACATGTGGATGAGAAGTAGATGGAGGAGGAGGAGGATGAAGAGGAGGGGGATTAAATATGGATGTAGGTTCAAGTGCACAAAATCACTATATTTTGTTGTTTAAAATCCATTTCTGAATGCATAAATGGATTCATCTTGCTAAAAAACCCATGGGGCACTCAGATTATACATAAATAATCACTCAAATTTGTGGATCTAACATTTTTTTTTCTGGATTTCGGGCAAACATTCCTGAAAAAAATCATCATAGAAGAGTCATTTTGTATAAATTTTAGACTAAGACATTATATTATAACTTTGTTTTGTAATCTTTGAATAATAAAAATTGAAAAAGTAACATTATTATTACATCATCATCATGATTATTATTGGTGAATAATTATGTTATAATGTTATTATTATAATATATGAAAAATACAGAAATATTCAAATCAAAACTATTTCACTCATCATATTTAAGTACTTTTGTTTCTAAACACATTTAATCAACATATTGTATCTTGTTGGACAACAAAAAGTTCTCCTTAAAGAAAAATTAAACATTATATAACATTAATGGTTATAACTTTTTGTAATCACAATCTAAATTAAACATTTTCATAAAAGTATTTTTTTTATTTTTTTTGTAAGTTAGTAAGTATATTAGAGCCTTCTAAAAAATTACAATCTGACTGTTCTAGGTGTCAATAGTGCCCGACTGGGAAACCACTGTTGGACCTGGTTCAAAAATTTAGTGACACTTGTCCCAAAGATGATGATACTTGTCCAAAAATAAACTAAACTGATCTTATTGAGAAAACCTACTATGCCATGCAGGGCTCTGGGCTGTTTGAGTTTTAATCTAAGTAGAGCTGACTGTCTATTTATTTTCATAACGAACTGAAAAAACATGGAATAAAAGAATTAGAAAAAAGAGAACTTTTCAGAGACCTGGACCATAGGATGGGCCTGCAAAGACTTGGGTGTTCTTCAGCTTGCCCTTGTCTTGTTCAATGCTCGCCTGCCTGAGGTCTTGGAGAAAGAGTAGTAGTTTGTCCACCCTGCTGCTCTGATCTTCGTCATGTGTTTGCAATTCCATGAGGGTTGTTTTGATGTCTTGCTGGCCTTTGGCCAAATTGCGCAAATCCTTAGTAATCTCTTCCTGGTTAGTATGGCTGTTGCAAGGGGGATGATTTGGGGAGTTTGTCGTAGTGGCGAAGGTGGCTTCAGAAAGGTGGTGCGTTAGGGTGAAGGCAGGAGGTGGTCATCGTGGTGGAGGAGAAGAGGGTGGGGGTGGTGTGTAGCCCAGGGAGTTCCCAAAGGCATCGAACCATTCAACTCAACAACCATACTCATTTGAGAGAGGCAAAAGTTCTTGAGTGGATTCAAGCTATGTCTTTGTGGGAGCAGGAACCTTAATACGTGGCAGGACTGGAAGAGCGTCAAAATCTGGATGGATATCAACATAAGGCATTTTAGTGTTCAAGAGGTGGGCCGAATTTGGCATTTTCCTGCCCCTGGCTGCATACCAAGCCATGCCTTGTCTATACTTGCCTCTCAGGTGTTGCATAAGGGGTGTCTTTGCTGGGAGGGTGGATACGCAAAGCTTGAGGATTAGAAGACACTTGTGAGGATGAGGGATGGCGTCAGGAGCTGTTGGAGTGAAAATTCCCCTTATTTTGGCTAAGAGGGCTCATGGTCCTCGACAGGGAGGTGACTGTTGAGGTGACATGCGTCTCACCATGCACGATATCATCCTGCAAATGGTCCAGTTCATGCGATGGGTTCCCCACGTGAAGGTTTGGCAAGATGGCGGTGTTGAAACTTAAATTGTGAGGTAAAGTGCCAGGAGGGGGATGGGACGTGTTGGGAGAGCATGTACCTACAAGTGCCAACTGGCTGACTAGATGGCTGGTTGGCCTCTCCATGGATTGTACACACATGCTGCCTGGTATCACCCCATCCAGGGGCATAAAAGTAAATTTAAACATTATATAGAAACTATAAATTTAAATGAGTAATACATATCAAATTTCACTTAAAAATAGAGAAATCATTAACAATGTTCATCATTGACATTATTGATAATACATCTTATAAATCAAACAATAAAAACAACCATAACATTATATGAAAAACACAATATACATGAGCGATATACATATGAATATATATGTCAAACATACATCTCAAGAAAATCTGTAATAAACATGTCGTATATAGATCTCAAGTCAAATATAAAACAATCAATATAAATGTCAATCAATACCACTACTAGCTAGGTCCACCACTAGATCCAGGTGCATCAATGTCTCTACTACTAGGGGTAGAGCCTCTATCAACAACAACTATCTCAGAAATAAATGTTGACAAAAGTGCACTATCAAATGTCTCTCTATCAATATCATGAAGATACACAATAGTACCCAATGTGAACATAATATACAAAGAATCAAAATCTTGTGAAACATGTGGAGGAATAGGAGGAGGAGGGGAATAAAAGGGTGATGATACATGTGGAATAAGATAAAGGCAATGATCAATGGATGGTGACACAAGTGGAGGAGGATTAGTAGAATATGGTGACACATGTGGATGAGAAGTAGATGGAGGAGGAGGAGGATGAAGAGGAGGGGGATTAAATATGGATGTAGGTTCAAGTGCATGTGGAGGGAAAGTAGGATGAGGAGGATGATGATGTAGGTTTAGACACATATGGGGGGGAAGAAATAGGATCGATATATGGCACAAATAAATTATGTGGAGAAGAATCAGGAGGAGGAGGACCATGTGGTGGGGTAGAGGTTGTGGATGGATCTGTTGATGAGCTAGATGTAGTGGGATCATGAGTAGCACCCCTCAACGTCTCTATGATATTGAAAAAAACAAAAATATGACGCATCAACACTTTCATGTCGGGAGGATAACTCTTCCATATCATAGAAAGATATTATACTTGTAATATGTCTCTTACGGGTGCGTGTACCACTCCATGGATAGTCATGACATGACATAGATGATCGACCACCTATAGCCAGACTCTCCGATATGAATTGTGTGGAATGTTGGGTATATGTAATGAAGGATGGTCCTCGTCCTCATTCATAAAATTATTCTCATGTTGGGGAGGCTCATCTCCAACATGTGTGCCAATATCTACAAAAAATATATAATAATAATAAGATAATTGAAACAAAAGTTTATAATAAATTGCATGTTCATTAAATAAGACATGAAAATATGCAAATAGATTTATCGAAACATAACGATAATATTACCTCTCTCGCCTGGTGGTTCGTATTCTATAAATCATATGTTTGGACATCCTTTCCATTCCATCCACGCATACAAGTAATCTGCAATATTGAGGATGGGATTGTCATCAATAGCCAATAAATCACATCCCTCTCTATTGATTGTAGAAATGGGAAAATAGTACTCTCTCCTCTTGGGCATCAAACTACCCCCACTTGTGCATACACACATCAAACATAACATTAATAGGAAAGAGGGGTACTACTAGCTGAGTTGCATGAACCCTCTCAAAAATAGTGTAAATAACTTAACATGAATGGGAATAATATATTCCCATGTAAAATAGTGTGATAATGATCTAATTCATGAAAGACATGTCTCAAAAGAATCTCTGACCACCTAATAAATCGAGTCCCCTACAATAAACTATCTACATGATACAAAATAGAGCAACTAATATGCTGGCCATCAGATCTATATTGTGACAATAATAAGAGCATAATACACAATCACCTAATGTCCTTTCTATCAAATGAAGTTATTTGCAATTGACCACCATGAACCTGGAACTACGAAGAGGAATGAACATGCAGATGGGCATATATTTGGACATATTCCAACTACGTCTCTCTTGCAACACCAGGTGGTAGCGCAAGGAAATGGGGAAAATAATACCCCCTCCTTAACAACCCAGTGATGAAATAGACATCCTCCTCCATGGGATGATACCACAGATAGGGACCGACCTTGAATCCTGATCTCTCATTATCTGAGTGATGGATCAAATGTTGTAACAACAAATAGTTCCCCCTAAGGGATGTACCATCTTAATAAAACTTTAGGAGGCCAACATACATCAAAATGTTCCATTTCAGGTGTGAAACAGGGTGAGGGAACAAATCTCTCTCCCTCTCCTTGGCCTCCCACACACACACAAATGTGTGCATGCCGACCTGCTGCTACTACTGCTGCTCCTCCTGTCATCACTATTGTCTCTTATTCACATACAAATATTGTTAGGAACACACACACACACACACACACACACACACAGAGACACACACATATATAGATAAAATAAATTGAAATTATAAAACAAATACATATATAAATGATGTGTATTTAAAAAAATTTAAATTATTTTTTTTGCAATGTTTTTTTAAAATCAACTAGTGCACCAAAAACATAGCATAATCCCCACTGATGGTGATCTCTATCAAAATAATAGTACCTCAATGTGGTGTTGTTAATAATATGCAAAAGTGCCACGTTTCTTGTCGCAACACTAAGTAGTTGTGTGGTGTGTCCCATAGGATGATTCAAATTGACTTAGTGATTTTAATTGCATCATTTTATTTCTTTTAATCACACCAGTTCATTTTGTTAACAAAGGCACACTGCAATGCTAAAATTTAAGGTGCCCAAAACACATGGTTCCATTTGTTAAACTGAAATAAATTGTGCACTAGTTTTACTATACCAATGACATGATGTCTAGTGGTGCATTGTATTAGTAATGCATCATGAACGAGGCCTTACAAAAGAAAAGTAAAAATTCTTACTTTTCAAAAAATTTCATGATGCATTCATTTAGGATTTACGCACCAACGTGTCACAATTATTTTTACACCGCCACCAATTGCAGCTATGGGTCTAATAAGTTACACCACTTTAATTGATTATTAAAAATCCCCCCCTGATGTTTTTTTCTTTACAACACTGGATTGTTTGTTGGACTGATGGGAACCGCTAGGTTAAATTTCATTATCATAGATGAAGCGATGTGATGTGTTACTATTAATGCACCGGTGCCACCATGATAATGGAGCACCGAATTTTTTTTCCATGGTGCATTGTAAATGATAGAGCACCAGGAAAGAGGAATCTAATGAGAATCCCCACTATGCCAAGTCGGGAAATATATGTCCCAATGTGGTTCTGTAAATAGTACTCATGTTCTTGGTTAAATGTTTTCACCATTGCGTTAAATTTTTTAAATCTCTAGAGTCTAAGTTAGTGGTGTGGTTAATTTAGTGAAATGTACTAGTGTGATTCGAAGACAATTATGTGCTGATTGTGTGGCATTCTTAAGGATTCACCACTTTGTTTTTATAATTTATCGTGGTGATCTTACTTGAAAAAAAATGATGCATACATACATGTGAGATGCACCAATGGTGGTTCTCAATGTAAATTTAACATAGTACACATCGAATTGGGGCAAACCAAATCATTCAAGCCACCCAAAATTGGAAAAAAAGTTAAATAAAATGTCAACTTTCAAGCTAAATTCAAATTTTGATTGGATGAAAATTAAAATATGAAGGTAATAAACAATTTACCTATCCTCTTATGTCCCGAGGAGGCATGGTCTCACTGTTGAGAGGAAATTAAAATTCATGGTAATTTCCAAAATTTGGAAATGTGTGGAATCTACCAATGGAGTTATCCAAGTTGGTTTAGAGGATTGGAAACAAAGTGTCTTTGGAAGGATAGTGAGCACCAATTCTTGCTTGATGGTTTCGAAGCATGAGATGCACTATAACAATGAAAACCATTTTGATATATTTTTTTTATTTACCCTTCTGTGGTGCACTTGGAGACAATGAGGCACACCAATGAATATTGTTCAATGGCACAGGTGCACTTTATTTGGTGCATGTAATTTTTATTATAAAGTATGTTGGTGATTTTGAAGATTGACACATTGGCGCTTTATTATTCATGTATGCACTGATGTGTTTGGTTAAAATGATTATAACGCTATGTTAAATTTTATAAATCATTGAGTTCACAATGCATTTAATTAAGTGAAATCTACTGGTGCAGGGAAAATCTAATTATGCACTGGTTGCGGGGTGTTTCGAGCTATGCACCACTTTGTTTTTTATAATTTCTCGTGTTTCTATTGCTCGAATAGTAACGATGTGTACATATATAGAATACACACTAGTGGTGATGCTCACTATGAAATTAACACAATATGCACCGTTTCAGGGTGAGTCAAAGCGTTCATAAGTAGCATGTGGAATTGGAAAAAAATTTGAAAAAATGCCAAAATTTAAGCTAAATTCAAATTTTGATTGGATGAAAATGAAAATAGCAAGGTAATAAATAGTTTACCTAGCCTCTTATATCCCAAGGAGGCATGTTTTCACTATTTAGAGGAAATTAAAATTCATGGAAATTTCCAAAATTTGGAAATGTGTGGAATCTGCTATCCAAGTTGGTGTAGAGCATCAGAAACATGGCGTATTTGGAAGGAAGGTGAACAACGGTGCTTTCTTGAGAGTTTGGAAGCACAGGATGCACTGTAACATCAAAAATTGGTTTGGTAATTTTTTTTATTTACACTATCATGGTGCTCTTGATGACAGTGAGGCACACCAATGCATAATGTTAAACACCACCAGTGCGCTTTATTAGGTGCATGTATTTTTTATTATAAATTAAGGCTATGCTTTTGAACATTGATGCATTGGTGATTTATTGTTTATGTACACACTAGTGCATATCAAAACTAAAGGTGCACCAATTAAAAAACCTCCATAAAAAACTCTCATCGCCCGCCTCCTCTAACAACCTCTGCTATAAATAAAGAAGGTATTGATTTTTCTGGGAGATTCTGTAAAAAACTCTACAAGAAGGTGTTCTCCTTGTAGTGGAAATAGCGGTAAGTGATATTTTGGAAAACAACTATGCAAAACCATGGAAAATAACGTGAGAAACAAATGCATAAGTGACCATTGATCAACATGGAAAATTTGGGAACCCCCACAT
Organism: Picea sitchensis; assembly: GCA_010110895.2. Lineage (NCBI taxonomy): Eukaryota > Viridiplantae > Streptophyta > Pinopsida > Pinales > Pinaceae > Picea > Picea sitchensis. Next base: position 50,874 of record SNQJ01S0084191.1, read on the forward strand.
GATATTGACATCATATAGATCAAGAGAGAGGGATGTGTCTCAACGTCAAGTCATGGATGGACTACATGAGGGTCCTCAAGACTTTGGTAAATCACAACATGGGTACCAAATGGAGTGCCAAATTTCGCAACTTGATGGGATATAACCTAAGACATTGCAACGAAAAAATGGACGATTAATAATGCAAATAATGGATGTAGGGAAAAAACTATCCCTGTATTCTAGTTTTAAGGACACATACCTCAAGTTCGGTGGAATTCTCCATTCTGTAAAAAAAAAACTTATTATCCTGTCAATCACATGTGAACTAGAGGCTAGGGTCAATTTAGATTAAAAATGGGAAAAAATGACATTAAGCTCATTAAAAATAAATAAATGGAAGCCAATTACTTGGTATCAATGTGAAAACGGATTTTTTAATCTCCCAAAGTGCTATAAAAGGAAACTTACCATTGTAAAAATATCATTTTTCATTTGCAAAGAGAGGTGAGTGGAGAGTTTGTGGGGAAAACCCTATTCCAAGTGTCGACTTTAAGAGATAATTTTGGGATATTTGATCAACTAATTTGCAACATCTGAACCATGTAATATATGAGAACCCTACATTTGTTTTAATTTTCATGGCTATTTTATTTTCTAGGGTAGTGTTCAGGAACATGGATTGAAATCTCACGGTGGCACTAAGTGTCACTAGACACACAAGGGGGTCGAGCGACCTGTCACTTGATGCCTATGTGATGTCCATAGAAACGTTGAATGACACCTTTGTGGCATAACATGACATGTCACATAATGCCACTAGGGTGTCTTACAACCTCAAAGGGGATCTAAGAGGATGAGTAGGCCACAAACATGAGATTTTGGATTTTGGCTGATTGGGTGATTTTGTTTTTGGGTGTACAAGAGAAAAAAATCATGATTGAGTGTAAGGAAAGGGTTCATGGGGTATATGGTTCTGCTTCCCAAGTAGATGCCTCCGTGTTGGTAGCTCTTTGTGACCACAAATTTCTAAAAAAAATTTGTTATCTATTGTTGGGTTCACATGATTACTTACTACACAAGCTGGTTCAGTACTAGAACCCAGATTAGTAATGTTTCATTGTAGAGGGAAATGTGCTCTACTTGGAGATTGATGACATTTACTTATGTACTAAATTTTCATGGAGGGGGGTTCCATGTGGGGTTGAGAGTGAACCTGGTGGAGATGAGTCATCCAATATGGACTATATAGAGCAGTACCATCGATATGGGTCATGATGGACGAATGGTAAGATCCCCATTATATATATCATCGAGTTTTCCCTCAAAGACCATTTTTTTTTCAGTATAACCCAAGCAAAAATATTGAAAACACCACATATGGAAACAAAGGAAAACATGCAGGTGGCATTTGTGTTCCTGGAACCCACCGTATTTAACTAGTGTGAGGGGGTTCTGGAGAACATGAAAATTCAACTATCACGGTAAAAGAATTGGCATCAAAATAAATTCATGTATCACTCTAATATGGTGACCTTTCTCATGGAAATGGTACCTCAACTAAGGCCTCAGATAGTGATGTATAACTCAATTTCATAAGACCCAATGATGATTCTATGGGAGAAACATATGGACATAACAATGTGTGGAAGGAATGATGATTTCTATGGGTTGGGATTCTATTCTTGGTGGTTCCATTAGACAATAGGGATAGAGGAATTTTTGTACATAGGAAATGAATTTATATATGATACAAATATCTCACCCCCAGGACAGCCATGGGGATATCTTGGTAAGTGTGTTTTTTTTATTTTGTTTATTTCAATATTTTTTTATTTTTGAGACATAATTTTTTTATGGGTGCAATACGACTGAAAGGAATTTTGTATTTGTCACATATGTAGGACCATATCGTCCA
>SNQJ01S0084191.1:66240-86056 GCA_010110895.2 Picea sitchensis
AAATGTAAATTCTAACCTTGTACAATATCTACTGCAAACTGATATTCATAAAAGAATAGAAAAGATACAATGGCAAATACAAACATTACATAGAGATTTTTCACCTGGAAACCCAAACCGGGAAAACTAGCATATATTATATTCATACATTGTGTTACATTATTTACAATACAATATACATATAGGATCCAACGGCATCCAAAAGCCTAACCCAATGACCTGGATTAGTCCAAAACCCTAATTCCTTAACCGGAAATAGAAAACCATAAAAAAAAACCATGTGCCAAAAAACCACCTAAATATCATGTGGTCCTGAAAATATGTCGTCGCGGTAATATGTCGTCTCGAAAATATGTCGTCTCGGAAATATGTCGTCCCGGTGCGAAATTTTTTTCCGGGGGCGCTACCCCCGAACCCCCGCACGGGGACCTCTACCCCCTCTAACCCCCTTGCATGCAGGACGCAGATGCTCAGACACTACTACTCGTGCAAAGAATATAACACATACCCAACATGTTGTAGTATATATAGGTCGTGTATCTGTTGGTACATTTGAAATATGATTTTTTGTCTACAAGCTGGGTCTTGTACTTGAGGGTTGGATTCCTCACATATCAGTTGGTGTTGAGATCTCCAAGTTGGGTCTTCTATTGAGAGTTGGTACTCTCTTAGAGTTGGTGCTATTTTAAGACGGTGTTGATAAACCATAGAGATTGTAGTCTCCTATAACACATAATACAAAAAATTTACACATATATATGGTGTTCTTTGTGTTTATTATGGTGATGGTTTATAGTTCTCTATTATTGATGAATGTTGTTGATACATGCAAGTAGCTAAGTTTGAATGAATAATATGTTTGAAGTGGTTTCTAACTAAAGTTTTGGTAAGAAGTGTAGAAATATTCCTACACTGATTCACCACCCACCTCTTAGTGTGGTCAGTATGTCCAACATTATGCTTAGTCTATGGCTCAACCAGGGGCTTCTTTCTCTCTCCATTATTCTTTTCGTTGGTTTTCTTTGAGGCTTTGAAAGTTATTTAATACTTAGCTTCCCCTCTATCACTTTCTTATACCTGTATTTATATATGTGAATTTTATGACCGACTTTGGCTTATTAATACAAGAAGGATTTTTTTTATTAATGATGTGATTAGTCTATATTTTTCCAACTTTGACTAGACTGTTATATTTTCCTTTCCAACGATGGTCAGTCCCTGTTGGCATTTTTCCTGCTAATTTTTGCAACACGGTTTCTCACCTTCTATGTATAATAATTTTTTAAACAGGCTCCACTAATCACTTTATTTAATATATTCCCTCAAAAGGTTTGAAGTTGAACCACTCCAGTCACTCGAATGTCTTCGACAACATAAGGCCCAATCCATGATGTCTCTAGCTTTCTTGGTTTTCCTTTTATTCCATTGTTGTATAACAAAACCAAATCTCCATTTTTTATGTTCTTTTTCTTTAAATGATGGCCATGCCATGATTTTTTTTAATTTTTTTTTTGTACTTCTTGATGGTGCATTGCAATTAATATTCCTTCTTCTAGCTTATTTAATTGGTATAGTTGATTGTTCATGCTTCTACTTTGTTCAAATTTAGCCACAACTACTACCCTGTTGGAGTTGGAAAAAAAATGCAATGGAATAAAGACTTCTTTCCCATAGAATAAATTGAAGGGAGTCTATATAGTCAATCATTTAGAAGCAAATCTATATGCCCATAATACTGCAAGATTTTTTTTATCCCAGAGATTTATGCCCATACTACAAATTTTGGTGAGTCCTCTATGCAATGTTTTATTAAATGATTTGAAATCCTGATTTTCTTCGAGGTGATATGTTGTTGTTCATATATGGCCGATTAGAAACTTCTTTAGCAGGACTTGGATTGTTTCATTTATGAAGTGTGTTCCCTAGTCACTAATTAGTGTAAGTGGACATCCAAGCCTTGTGATTATGTTCTCATAAATGAATTTTGCTGCAACTTCCATAGTGCATGATTCAACTAGTTCAATTTCTGCCCATTTGGTCACATATTCTAATGCAACAATAATATATTTGGTACTGGTTCTTTTTTATCTCTGAGGAAAAGGGCCAACAAATTCAACAACCCAGATTCCAAATGTTCGATTAGAGTTCACTGAGCCTAGTGGAATTTAGTTCTTTCATAGAGGTTGCCCGAGCCTTTGAAAACTATCACACTTCCTAACATGCTCCCAACAATATTTATCTAAAGTCGGTCACCATAGACCCACCTCAAGCATCTTCCGAGTTGTCGTGTTGTCTTGGAAGTGGCCCGTAATTGGTAATATGTGAGCCTCATTAATAATGTCTTCTCTTTCACACTCAAGAGCGCATCTCCTTAGTAGGTCATTGGGTCCCATTTTGTGTAGATATCCATTTATAAGTGTGAATGGTGCTACTTTTATGGCTAGCACCTTATTTTTGTTTATCGAGAGATCCTTTAGAGCCATTATGTCTTCCAAAACGTTTTCTATATCCTCCATATCTTTTGGGTAAACTTCAAATCGAAATAGATGCGTCTGATAGGTAATCATCTATGTCTATCAGGTCCTCTCTTATTTCAAGTCGAGATATATGGTGGGATTGAATATTACTTTTCCAAGTTGGACGTTTATGTCAAATTCAAAATCCTAGAATAATAAAAAACAGTGGAAGATCTTTCCTTTGTGAAACAGTTTGTTAGCTAAATATTTTAATTCCTGATGATATGTAAATAATGTGAAAGGGTTGGCAAGTAGGTAATGTTGAATTTTTTTTAATACAAATATCATCGACAAAGATTCCCTTTCCATGGTCGAATAGTTCATTTCTCCTTTGTTTAATTTCTGACTGGCATATGAATTTGGGTGGTCGACTATGTCATCATATGGTTGCGCTAGAACCGACCTAAAAACAATGTTTGAAGCATAAAAATGGACATGAAATATTCTCGACCAATAGAGAAATTTTAATATGCGGGATTTGACCAGTTTATTCTTTAATAATTCAAACGATTCCTCACAGTATTGATTCCATCTAAACTCATTTTCTTTCTGGAGCAACTCATTCATTGGGAATGTGATATCTGAATAATGGTGTATAATTTTCTTGTAGTATCCAGTGTGTCGAGGGAAGATTTTAATTTGTTTTTAATTTATAGGCGGCCTCGAGTTGAGGATGCTTTTGATATTTTCCATGCGAAACTTTACACCATATTTGCATACCACATGGCCTAATATAATTCCAATTGGTGTAGCAAAGATGAACTTCTTAATGTTAATATATAGTTGGATTTGTGTACATTGTTCAAGCATCAATGCAAGCCATTGTATATTTTTTTTGAATAAGTTGTGTATCATCCAGTCATCAAAATAAAATCATTTTGTATATATACTCTTGGAATTATTTGACCATTATTCTTGAGAAAATTGTTGGGGCATTCTTCAGTCCAAATGACATAACTTTATAGGAAAAAGAGCCAAATTCTGAGACAAATGTTGTTTTCAGTTGATCCTCTTTGACTATTGGTACCTAATTATATCCCGAGAATTCATTTGTAAATGAAATACATTTGTGAACTAAGACATCATTAATTATTTTATCGATGAAGGGAGTGGGAAAGGGATCCGTTAAGGTTTTTTTTTGAGACCTATGAAGTTGAACAAATTCTTAACTTCTTAGGGTTGTGCTTCTTCAGTTGAACCACCATAGGACTTTCCCATTCATATTTTTCGATTGGATATATGATTCCTATTGATAACATTCCTTTGATTTCCTTATGAACAATGGGTTTGTATTTGTGAGATAATTTGTAAGGTCACTTTTTGATTAGTTTTTCTCTTGGAATGAGTTCAATTTTGATCTCTCCCATTTCTTCTACAAGTCCTTTTAGATCTTTATAATCTCATGAAAATACATCTTGATATTGTTTGAGTAAGTCTACTATGTTGGATGTCTCCTTCTCTATCCAATATGTTGAATTATTTAGTTTTTATTTCAACATCCATCCACTTTGGTGGTTTTGCTTCATCAAGATAACATTCCCATCCTTCAATTTTGGTGAAGCTCTCCAGGAAGTCAGGTTGTTTGTGATATTATTTTTCTTACTTAGATATCTTTAGTATTGATTTGACATTGTTTTGCAATGTCGGGTGATCACTTTTCCATTGGAAGGTCTGTCCCGGTCAACTTATATTCTCCATGTCAATTATTCGTGTTGTTGTAGTTCCATTATTTTCCGTCAAAACAAGATTTCAAGTTGATGTCGATCCTGGATCAATCGTCATTTTCCATTTTTCCTTATGTGTAGCTGGAGTCGGGTTTTCTAATTTTTTTTTGATATGTTGCATTTCTTCTCTTTGATGTTCCTCATCCGAGGTGAATTTGAAGTCTTGGATAAATTTTTCTTTGATGTCAGACCTATTTAGCATATGTCCACAAGATTCTTTGATTTTGTACCATTTATTTGGTATTTTGTGAAATAATATTGGAAACATGTGGGGCCATAAAGTTTCATCTCTGTATCCTATTCTATGCCATTCATGCTTGCAATGGTGAATATGTTCGACTGGATCATACCCAATCTTGAAAATGGGAATGCCAACATCTTTGGCTAGTTTCATTTCTATGAAACATTCTACAAAGAAAGTCGATATAGTTGTCCACATGTGCAATCTTGAAGAATGTGTTTCACACCACCCTGTGGATTGGGTTGTAAAGGTTTCTACCAAACTTTGAGTCCTTCCTTGTTCTCCGAAAAATTTAGAAACTTCATCAAAACATGTTGAAGGACTGATTTTTTCATTGTAACGTAGAAACGTTTTCATCTTGTGGTCACTCAGAATAAGTGTAGAGGTTTGTCAACGTATCTTTTCATAAACTATAGGTACTGCTTGAATTGAATAGCAAGTTATGGAACATTTAATTGGGATGAATTCAATGGTCCAACAATATTTTGAGTGTGCCTCATAATTTTCAACCTGCTAGTTGTATGGATCTCAGTCGGAGTTGGTTCAATGTAATCTCTTTATTCATTGCTTATTTGGTATAGACATCGCACTTCATGATATTCATTCAGTGACTCACTCCAAGGTTTCACTTCATTAGGATCTAGAGGAATCATTATTTTTCTTCCATTTCCTTTTAACTTGATTCTATCTTTTTCAAGGGAGATACTTGATTTCATTTTTCATCCCCATGGCTGATCGACAAGTGTTGTATATGATGGAATTCCCTCAACTAAGTCAATTACTTCAAATTCGACTGATGTCGGTATACCCATAATATAAATTTCAACATTTCAAAGTATTTCAAAGTATACCAATAGGTTCTATTAATCTTTGATCTGCTAGATTTAGGTAATTTAGTGTTGGTTATAATGAAGGAAAACCCTGTTGTATCCATATCTCTCAAGGTAGGATATTTACTTGTGATCCAAAGTCGACAACTGCCTGGTTAAAAAACACCCCATGAATTTCCAAGTTGACCCATGGGTCATAATATTTATTATTGTAGGAGACTTTTCTAATGTATTTAGATGGTATTTGTGCTTTTTTATACTCTCTTAGTATATTAAGAAGATCTAGCAATTGTCCGACTGACTACTTTTCTTTTAAGAGATGTAAGAATTCTTATACAATGTCTTCAATTTTTCTTCCTCTGTTTGGTTGGTCTTGGTTAGAATTTATGAATAATTTAAGTGCTTCCCTCATAATATGTTCTTATTTATCTGGATGTGGAAGATGACTAGACTTCCTTCTCTTTCAATCATGTAAGCAGATATTATCCTGTCTTGCGCCTGATCTATGACAAAATGTAAGTTCTTCAAATTTAAAACTTCTTCTTTCGAGACTGGGTGTAGGAGGTTTACATTATTTTTGGTAATGATCTTATCTAGTACTATTGGTTAGTCTTCCAATGAATGATTGCCAAATCCACAAATGTTACAAAATTTCAAGTTGACCCAATATTTTATTGGGAAGTCGAGGATAACGTGGTCATATTCCCATAAGTTGTAATAATAAGGTCGATCTCTACCTCAATCAAGACCTTGGAATCCATCTTGACCTCGACCACAACCTCGAACTTGGAATCCATCTCAACCTCGACCACCTTGACCACAACCTCGATTGTAATTATTGTTTCTCCCGTAGTCATTATTATGATTGGTTGCTTCGGTGTGATAAACTATATTTACATTTCTATTTCATGCATTTAGAAAACACTTAGATCTTCTGTCATTGTGCATTTCACATATATAACACCACTGGGTATTTTTGAAGTTGTGCGGATAATATTGTACACTATGGTCAGTCAAGGTTTTGTAGATGTTACAATATGTTTCCTCTTGCACTTATCGTGCATCCCCTGCTCCAGGTACTTGATCATTAATAATGCAAGTATATTTTGTATGACCATCTTTGTAGCATGTGGTATACCACACCTCGCTTATTCTTAAGGATAGATTTTTAATGGTCTTTTATAGATGTTCTAATTTTTCTTCTAACATTTATGTCGATGAGGAAGTCGATGGGCCATCATCATCCTGCTAGACCTGTTGCACTTTCTTTAATGCGTATTTACATGAGGTTATCTCATAAACATGTAATGGAGTTCTGGTTCGTTGTAGCAATATGGATACACACCATTATACAAGTAGACTTCGATAAATTGCTGATGGTATTTGGCTAAGTATATATTTGAATATTTTGTTGTATTCATGGACCGACTCGCCCAGGTCTTGCTTTATTTCTTTCATCTTTTGTGCGGCCAAGTGTGTAACATATTGGACCTTGAAAAATGATAAGAAATTGATCTTTATTTTTTATTTTGATCGAATTTTATTTTCTGTGAGATTCATGAACCATGTTAGAGAATGGTGTCAAAGAGAGGCATCGAATTATGCCATTTTCTTATCTTCATCTCAGATGTCTTTTGCATCCCATAATTTTTACTATACAAACCAATGTCTTCTTGGGTCTTCATCTCCTTCATAAGGGGGAATATTATTGAGTCCCATGGATGCTTTTAGAATGCTATAATTTTATGATCCTCAACTTATGATGCTTTTCAACTGGGATGATAGATTCTTATTTGGTTGTTCGTCTGTGAATGTTTTTTCGGTTAGATGGTATTCGAGGAGTAATTTCTTATTTATTTCTCAACAATTTACTTCTTCGGTTTGATAATTTTGGTATTTATATTCAAGGATATGTTGTTCTATCAGACATGTCATTTCAAAACTATAATGTATTAAATTTTGTTCTCTTGATACAATATTTGGTTGAGGGTTAGGTCCATGAGATCCTTGATGTGAATGAGCATTGGATCGAATTCATTTCTTTCTAGCTTGAAAAAAAATGTGTCACGTAAATTTCCATTCTCGTCACTTCTATACCATAATCTTGCAGACTATTTGTCAATATGAAGTCTATGTTGAAGGAATTCACTAATTCAAGGGTTGGTTACTTGAATAGGAGGAGAGTGTATCATTGGTCTTGATTCTTCATAATCCATGCTTTCGGCTTGGATTTCCAGTTGATGGGAGCCCATGGTATCCTCTATAAATTGTTCTTTTGTACTTCTGTCAGGGATCACCGCAGATGTTTTATTTTCATCTCTGGTCGATTTATTTCATACTCAAATTACACACTCTCTATCAGGATGATCTCCTCTGACCATTTTTCTATTCGAATTTTTGGTTGGTCCATAGGTTACAATTTTCCTCTTTTTTGTTTTATATCTTCTCCCGCTCCAATTTTTGGATGTTTGGCACTTGTTTGTAAATATTATTCCCCTTCGAAGAAAATTGTGCTTCAGTCAACTGAAAATTGGTATTCTCTTTTCTTATGGCATCACACAGATCATCCGACCCCCGAAATCCACCCTAACTTACTCGAAGTTGGTGAAGGTGGCCATGTTTATTTGCTCAAGAAGTAGTCCCACACTTGTTTTGTATCTTTGCACCTTGATTCTAAAAATTTGACTCACATTTCATCTCTCTCTTCCCAGTGACTATTTTTTGGTGGTGTACCAAGTTGAGGTTAGAATTTGGAAATGTCACCTATGCATTTGTCGAGCAAATATTTATGAAGCAGTCTGGGAATTGTGCACACGAATCCGTCATATAGCGTCATGTAAATTTTGTCTTTTATTGTATCTAGGGATGTTCAATCCTCAATAGATTGTTCTGTTATGTAATCTTCAGTGATTCTTTCAACCCACTCATGCAGTTTCATTCGACCCCCATTTGTGATATTGATTTTTATTTTTTCATCGAGCATCAATTTATGCATTACCAAATTTTTTTATGTACTTGAACAAGGATTCTGGGATATCTTATAGAAATATTTTGTGGGTCTACGAGAAAAATTGTGAATGTGATTCTTCTAGCATTAGGTTGTTTATTATTGTATAGTTCTTAATGAAATTTTTTATTTTTCACTCCCACCATTCACGTATGTCTTGTAGAGTTATCATCTATGTGAACATTTGCATGCCTAGGTTCATAACTACCAACGATAGAACCAATGTTGTAATCTAGGGAAAAGTAGGGGAGTGTTACCAGTAGTTCAATACATAAGCAAGCATAGATTCACATATACATACATATAGACAAATACATACACAAAGTAGTTGAAGCCCAAAGAATAGCCTTTATTATATAGATGATTCAATACAACACAATAGATATAATATCTCTCATAGAGATATCTTTCCTCATACAAGTTTGTCTATTATTAGCTATATATTCAGTTACTAGGAAGTTATAACTACTTAACTACTTGGGTTGGTCGGTTAATAGAAAACTTGACTGACCTATACTTCTGAATTCGATAGTCGACCAAATAACTCTTAGTCGATTGTCGGGTCTATTCAACATAGTCGACTAGCCCTTACAATGATATACAAACTAAGACTTCTATAGGAAGAAACCCATTTGAGATAATACATGGATTGGAAGTGCAGTTGTTAGTCAACCTCTAGATTCCCACCCTCCAGTTTGTGCAACAATCTATTACTTATAAGGAGGAATTACAAGGAAGGATTGACCGAATCAAATAAATATATAAATATAGGAGGAATGTTTTATATCAAATAGCAAGGAATCAAGAAAAGATAAAAGGGATGTTTTATCATAAATCAAGAAAAAGGAATTTCGAGGATGGTGACTATTGACGGTTGAAAACGTCAACAAAGTTTCACCCGAAAAGTGTTGCTAAAACCTATTATTATAAAAACTAAATAATACTAGTAGGTGGGACCCCCTTGAACTATTGGAGAACACATCTGTTCATTTTTTATATTGAGATGATGTGAGACACATCTCACATGGTTGATGAAGATCTTGTTGTTATTGGTTATGAATTGATCTTATGAAGGGTTGATTCCTTATGTTACTACAACCTATGCGATTCATTAATGTAATTGTTGTCTGTTCTTATCGCACCTGCATAACAAACATGTTAGTAAAATTACATGAAGGGCAGTTTTGAGAAAGGAAAAACACTAGAACAAATGCAAGGGAAGGGGACCTAAGTCTACAATATCACATGTGAATAACTCAAAATAAATGAGAAACAATTGCAAGGAGAATATTTAAAATCTATACTAGCTATACTACATGCATGAGAAAACTTGTTGATTATTGTTAAGACCTAGCTAGAAAGTAAATGGTTATGAAATTGTGATTGAATTACATGTTTAATATGCATACGGTGTGAAATATTGGTGGTCCATCTAGCAAGGTGATAATGCTAATTGTCATACAATGGTTTATTGAATTATGTGGCCTTGCCAAGAAGAAGGCCTATTCATTTCCTCAGGAATCAAATACTGTAAAAGGATATGTTCACATTGATATTCCATTTTTAGAGGAGCAGATTAGTGAGCAATATCATTCATAAGAGTTCCTTTTTCCTGAGGAACATTTGGAAGTAGAGAAAAACCCTTAGGAAGAAATGGCTCACGAGGTCGTCAAGGAGGAACCCATGAATCTTGTATTCGCAATAACATAAATAGATGAGGAAACCAAGATGAACAAAATTCATCATTCATCTCTTCCAAACTTTCATGGGATATCTAAGGAATATCATGATAACTTCCTCTGCGAGTTTAATGTAATTTGTAGAAGCTATGACTATGTGACATATTCCTAGAAATTGGCTCTTTCCTGGCACACTTAACAGAGATGCACTGTGGTGGTCAATGGGCCTCAAAAAGGGTACCATCTACTCATGGGACCATATGACAAAGAAATTTCTTGAAAAATACCAAGACTACTAAAAAGACAAGGAAATGAGAGAGGAATCTTTCAATATGATGCAACATGAAAATGTGAGCAAGTGATCCACATTAAAACATGGTACATTACGATTATCAGTTTGGTTTATATGTTTATGTTATTATTGAGTAATGTAATTTATATGTTAATATATTGATGTATAACATTGACATGTATTATGATAAGGTTTTCATAAGTGTGCATGAAACGTGACATGATGATGATGTTGATGAAATCGACAGATTTTCGTGGACTTCGAATTGAGTAAGGGAGTGGATTATTTACTTTGATTATGAATACTTGATTTATTACACATGTGTTATATGATGATTTCAATTATGGATTTTATGTATATAAGTTATTGATGTTACGTTTTTTAGTGGATGCAAGCATGGTGACGCTTGCTAATCTGACTCATATATAGAGTAAAGGGGTCATACGCAGATATCATATGGATGAGGGAGAGGTATGGAAGTGTCTCTATCACAACTTACTAGCACTCCTTCCATGACCATAACTGAAGGTTAATGAATACCTTGTTCTGAGAGGTTCACGATGTCGTGACAACAGAATTGAGACAGTCTCTCATGAGGATTTCTAAGGGGTGCACAATAAGGTGTATTTCTTATTCCTCAGTAATCCCTTAGTCTCACACAAGGTTGAAAATTGGAGTATTGACTCCAAGTGTCACACAACTTCCAAACTAAGTCAACTATGAGTGGCAGCCTTGGAGAATGGTGGTGCATATTCAAGGGAACGTCACAGGAATACATGAGAGTCAATACAAATCTAGAGGACCCTAGAAAATTAATTGAATAATTAGACCTTGTAGAAAAGAGAGTATAAATTATTATTTAGTTATAAAATAAATAAAATAATCAAAAGTTTAAGTCTAGATGTTTTGAATAAATAAAATTTTAAAATGGGTTAAGGGATTTTAGATTAAATAAACTCTAGTGAAGGGAGAATGAGAATAAAATTTAGGCATGTGCACAATGTGTGCATGAAATTAATAAAAATGAATTTTTAAATTAAAAGAAAATCATTTCATAAGAGAATGTGTAGTCAACATGCAGTTAGAATCCTAAGTCAATATAGACTCTAAGGTTAACTAGAAGTAGAGTCCTAATCAAAATCCAACTGTAAATTAGTTAGGGGACATAATAAAAGAGAATCTTGTAAATGTGTTGAACTTGCACAGAATAGATCTAGCTAGAAAGACCACACACATTTGCAGAGAGAAATTGAGAAAGAAGAAGCAAGTGAGAAAGAAGGGAAGAATTCTCATTAACCATAATGAATAATGAATAATTTACACATGATATAATTTGTATAAATCAATCAATGCACACTGGAGGAGAACGATTTTTCCATAATGGTGGTCTAGAGTGATCTGGACACACACCAACAGTTACAGGAGTGAACTTCCACCTAGTCTAGTGTCTCAGGCAGTTATGAGAGTGAACTTCCACCTAGCTGAGTTAACTAGTCAACCAGTTTTCAGTTAACTAACTCAAACAGAGTGCAGTGAGGAGTATATCAAGGAATCAAGAGTAATGCACCAATCTGGTGATGAAACCAAGTCTAGTGTTCATTATAATGGTGATGATCCCAATGTTGCATGGTGACAAAACTAATGCAACATCTAGACTCAACTCAACTAGTCAAAGTGAAGTGTGAACTGAAGAGAATATTCTCAAGGTGGAATATTATCCCCTAAATTTTAGGAGACTTAATGATGACTAATACACATAGTAAAAACCTTAGGACCTTAGGGAAAAGAAATCCTAGGTGCGTGTGAAAGAACTCCAAAACCCCCCTGAGCATCACTATGGTGAAAATAAAGAATGGATCCCAGCAACGAGGCCATGTTAGGTACCTAAATACAAAAGATACACTGAAATAAAGTGAGGAAAGAGGAAAACCTAATAGGAAAATCCTCCCCTCAAGGTACAATGTATGTAAAAATAAGAACCGACAGTTGCTACAGAACTATGTCCTTCAATCCAAGACGAGTTCAGAGAGAGTGGAACTTCTGCTTAATGAAGGTAGTGATGAATATGTATATCATTTGTCCTATTGAAGGACATACCTGTAGGTTCATGATCATCGTGTGTACTAAGTACCAGATGTAGTGCATGTGGATCTCAATGTGCTTCGTCTGCTACCTCTAAACTACATCTCTATAGAACTGTATATTTCTCTTGTTGTCACACCAGATGAAGATCGGCCGATGAAACTGAATGCCCAACTCAGTGATAAAATGTTGTAGCCACATAGCCTGAATGGTTATGTTAACTACCCCTATGTACCATACCTTGGCTGAATAAAGAGAAAGAGAAACATGCTTCTTGATCGACCAACAAATAGGGCCATAACGAAGACTGAGTGAGTAACCAGATGTGGAATTGCGATCAATGTTATCACTAGCCCAGTTAGAATAAGTAGAACCAATGAGATATAATGTAGAGACTACTCCATAATGAATCCCAAAGGTGATGGTTCCCTCTACATATCGAAGGATACACTTTTCATCCTTCCAATGTAGCTCATGCGACTCCTATATGAACCTATAAACTGCACAAACTGCATAGGAGAGGTCTGATTTGGAGTGTGTGAGATACAAAAAGATCTCCACTAGCTGTCTGTAGAGTGTGTTATCAACTAGTTGAGTATCCCCACCATCCTCAAGTTTGACTCCTGATAGGAAAGGAGTCGGAGCAAACTTACAGACTGTCATGTGAAATCTCTCAAGTAGATCTCGTGCATACTTGGCCTGTGAAAATTTGATGTCATATTCATCCTGACTGATCTCAAGTCAAAGGAAGAAGTGTAGTGGACCCATTTTTGTCATCAAAAACATGTCATGTATAATCCTCTTGATTGTAGCAATCGCTAAAGTCAAGCAACCGGTGATCAAGAAATCATCAACATACAGAACTAAGAGTAGAAGTGAATCAGTCATCCTGAGCATGTAGACATTCAGGTCTGATTTACAACTTACAAAGTTCTATGACAACAGGTAGGAGTCCATATTGGCATACCATGCCCTCATAGATTGCTTGATGCTATAAAGAGACTTCTTCAGTTGACAGACCAAAGATAGTCCTACATTAAACCCTAGGGATTCTCCATATAGATCTCCTCATAGATATCACCATGAAGAAATTCATTATTCACGCCCATTTGATGGACTTCCCATCCATTTTTCACCACAATGGAAAGTTCCAAATGTATGGAATCCATCTTCGCTATTGGACCGAAGGTCTCATCATAGTTAATTCCATGCACCTGTTGAAAGCCTTTGGAAACAAGCCTAGATTTGTATCTACTAATATGTCCAACCATTTCTCTCTTGGTCCTGTAGACCCATCTGCATATGAAAAGTTTACTTCTATAAGGAAGGGGAACCAGATCCCAAGTATAGTTCTCGAGGAGGCATTTTTACTCCTCCTGAATGGAAGATTCCAAAAAAGGATTTCCAACATCCTCTCCATAATATTGTGGATCTGAAGATTGAACAAAGAAAAGATGCCTGGAGGGAAATGGTTCAATGGAAATGAGTGCAATCAAAGGCTCCTAAAAATAATATAAAGTCCTCCTAGTATTGGTTGGATCACCAAAAAGATCCCCTGCATCCTGAAGAGTAGTCTGTACCCACTTGGGCCTCTGCTCTGGCTCTGCATCTGCATATGGATGCTCTAACTTTGCATATGACTGTACTGACTCTGCATATGGATCATCTAAGTCCTATGAATCATAATTCTTGTCTAAAGAAGAGTTGGATGTGAATTTTCATCGTCTCATATAGGTGGAATAATTAAGGTGTCTGCATGCGGTTGCTGAGGTACATGCAAGACACTTTCCTCGAATTAGACACTTCTCTCAATGATGAGCCAGTCCTAGAAAATATCAATAAGTCTGCATCCATTTACACCGTCAGGTTATCCAACAAAAATACACTCAGTGCTCTGTGGATCAAGTTCCTTCCTCTTTTCATAGGGAATCCGAGCCCATGCGCGTGAACCAAAAATGTGAAAGTGGGTCACTTCCGGTTTGAGGCCATTTCAAGCCTCATAGGGAGTCTTATCCTTGAAAGATATATGGGGAGATCTATTTTGGATGTATATTTCATAATTAAGTGCTTCAAACCATAGTCTCTATTGTAGTGACTTTTCATGTAGCATGCAAGATGCCATCTCTTTCAGAGATCTGTTTTTCTGCTCAACAACTCTGTTTTGCTATGGAATATAGGGAGTTGTGTCCTGCAACTGAATCCCTTCCTCATGAAAATTTTTCTGGATCTCGTGATTGACATACTCTCCCCTATTATTAGTTTGGAGGACTTTGATTTTCTTTTCTGACTGTGTCTCAACCAGGGCTTTGAAATCTTTGAGGTGTTGAAAGACCTCAGATTTTTTCCTAAGAAAATAAATCCATGTGAAATGTGAGAAATCATCAACAAAAATGAGAAAAAAAACTCACTTTGTTGATAGATGAACATGAAAAGGGACCCATGAGGTCACTATGGATCAGATCTAGAGGAGAGGAATCTCTCTGAGTCTTTCCTTTGTCGAATTCAGCTTGAGGGTGTTTCCAAGAACACATCCCTCGCAGACTCCTTTGGAGAAATGGATGTCTAGTAGACCATCAACCAATATTTGCTTGCTAAGTTTTTTCATACATATGAAATTCAAATGTCTGAACCTTTCATGCAATATCCTACTACTTTCATCAGCATGGGTAAGAAGTAAAACAAAATCTGGTTCAATAAATTCAGAAAAAAGTATACAATTTAGATTGATTATTTACCTCACTGGTAGAAACCATGGAATTGGTTTGCATGTCATATATGTCCACTTCATTTGGTGTGAATATGAATTTATTTCCATTGCCAGAATTCGTCATCTGATACACGAAGAGAATATGGAAGGAAAGTTTGAGAATGTGCAACACATTCTCGAAGCTTCCATTGGTGATTTCAATCCTTCCTTTGCCAGTGACCTTGACTGGAGAGTTGCCCCCCATTAGAATAGGAGGAGATTTGCATGCATCCAATGAAGAATAGTCTTCTTTTGTGGCATCCATGTGATGTTATGCTCCTGAATATACGATCCAAGCATCAGGAGAGGACTGGATGTCAATCAAGGCATGGCTAGGATTGCTTTTCTTGGGATTATGATATTCTATCTTCTTCTTCTTGGAACTCTCAGGGATGCGATCTCAAAGGTTGTTTTTTGAATTATTTGAGCCATTACATATATTTTTTTCTACATGCATGCAAATTTTGGATGTAATACATTATGGAAGTATGTGCATTTCTCCCCTTTGTTTCCCTTTCCACCTTTGGATCCAGAGGCATCAGTGAAGGGTTTTGAGTACCCTTCCTTCTTCAGATGTGCATGAGATTTCCTTTTGTATTTATATTTAGATTTCTGATATTGATGGCTTCCATCTTGCACAGTAAGTGCAAGCACCTTTGACACTTTGATTTTTCTCATGTTGATGAGCTTGGTTTGCTCTTGTGGATTCGATAAAGTCCTCAAGAGAAGGCATCTTCCAGATGGCTCCAGAGGTGAATTTGACTGAATGTAATGTTGATACGAACAAGGAGAATTCAAGACCAAGTTTGGAGAGAATGGTGAGAACCATTTGTTTCTCCTCAGGTTTATCAATCCCACAAGCTTTGAGTTGTGACAATAAATCCTTGAATTTTGTAAAGAAATCTTGGATATTGTTGAATATTTTTGTATCCAATGTGAGAATATCTACCTCCAGAATGTGTCCCCTCATCTCATACTATTTTCCAAAGAGCCCTTCCAAGGTGGTCCAGGCTTCATTGGGGGTTTTACGTGAAGATATGTGAAAAAGGAGATCATGAGAAATAAGATTGCAAATCGTTCTGAATGATTCATCCATTCAATTTAGATACTTGGATTTTTCTATGGATGATCTTGGTTCTGTGTATGTATTCAATATTAACATGTACAATCCTCTGGTTCAGATATGTATGACTATTTTCTCCTTCCATGCAAAGTAATTGTAAGGTGTAAGAATGAATTCTTTTGGGAAATCCATCTTTCCGATGTCTTCAATCTTTTGTACCTGCAAAACATTTGGTGTAGATTTTTTATTAGTGGTTAATTGGCTCTGATACCATTTAAATGTATTGAACGTGCACATAATATATCTAGCTAGAAAATACCACAAACATTTGCAGAGAGAAATTGAGAGAGAAGAAGCAAGAGAGACAAAAGGGAAGAAATCTCATTAACCCTAATGAATAATGAATAATTTACACATGATATACTTTGTATAACTCCATCAATGTGAACTGGAGGAGAACCAATGTGCCATAGTGGTGGCATAGAGTGATCTGGACACACACCAACAATTATGGGAGTGAACTACCACCTAGTCTAGTCTCTCAGGATGTTACGAGAGTGAACTGCCACCTAGTTGAGTTAACTAGTCAACCAATCTTAAGTTAATTGACTGAAAAAGAGTGTAGTGAAGATTAGATCAATGAATCAAGGGTAATGTGCTAGTCTTATGATGAAACCAAGGCTATTTTGCATTATCATGGTGATGATCCCAATGCTGCATGGTGACAAAACCAATGTAGCATCTAGACTCAACTCAACTAGTCAAACTGAAGTGTCAACTGAAGAGAATATCCTCTAGGTGGAATATTCACCGCTAAACTTTAGGATACTGAATAATGACTAATAAACATAGGAAAAACCTTAGGACCTTAGGAAAAATAAATCCTAGGTGTGTGTGAAGTAATTCTAACACCCCCCTGAACATCACTATGGTGAAAATAAAGAATGGGTGTCAACAACGAAGCCATGTTAGGTACCCAAATACAAAAGATACAATGAAATAAAGTGAGGAAAGATATTAAATATCATAGGAACCCCCCGCCCCCCTCAAGGAACAATCTATGTAAAAATAATAACTGATAGTTGCTAGGAAACTGTGTCCTTCACTCCAAGACAACTTCCCAGAGAGTGGAACTTTTGGTTAGTGAAGGTCTTGGTGAAGATGTATGTCATATGTTTTGCTGAAGGAAATTACTGTAGGTCGATGACACCCTCATGTAATATGTCCTAGATGTAGTGCATGTGGATCTCGATGTTCTTTGTCCGCTGCTTATGAACTAGATCTCTGCAGAACTTCAGAGTGCTCAGGTTGTCACACCATATGATGATCAGTCGATGTAACTGAATTCCCAACTCAGTGAGAAAAAGTTGTAGCCACATAGCTTGAATTGTTATGTTAACTACCCCTTTTTACTCTGCCTTTCCTGAAGAAAGAGTAATAACAACCTGCTTCTTGATCAACCAACATATAGACTAAGAACCAAGACTGAGTGAGTAACTAGATGTGTACTTGTGATCAGTGTTATCAATAGCCCAGTCAGAATTAATAAACCCGATGAGTTATAATGTAGAGTTTGCTTCATAGTGAATCCCAAAGGTGATAGTGCCCTGTACGTATCGAAGGATACACTTTGCAATCTTCCAATCTAGCTCATGCGACTGCTGCATGAACCTGGAAACTATGCCAACTACATATGAGAGGTCTGGTATGGAGTGTGTGAGATACACCAAGCTATATGTATAGTGTGTTTTCAACTAGTGGGGTATCCCTTCCATCCTCAAGTTTGATTCTTGATAACAAAGGACTCGGAGAAGAATTGCAATTTTTCATGTGAAATATCTCAAGGAGATCTCATGCATACTTGGCCTAGGACAGTTTGATGCTTGATGCATCCTGAATGATCTCGAGTCCAATGAAGAAGTGTAGTGGACCCATGTACATCATCAAAAACTTTTCATGTAGAATCCTCTAATTGATTGCAACAATCGTTGAATTTGAGAAACCGACGATCAACAAATCATGAACATACAAAACTAAGAGTATAAGTGAATCAATCATCCTGAGCATGTAGACATTTGGGTCGCCAAATATGAAAGTGGGTCACTTCCCGTTTGAAGACGCTCCAAGCCTTGTACGGGGTCTTATCCTTGACATATCTATGGGGAGATCTGTTTTGGATGTATGTTGCACAATTAAGTGCTTCGGCCCATAGTCTTTGTGGTAGTGACTTTGCATGTAGCATGAAAGATACCATCTCTTTTAGAGATCTGTTTTTCCACTCAACAACTCTTTTTTTCTACGGAGTATAGGGAACTGTGTACTGCAACTGAATCCCTTCTTCATGACAAAGATTATGGATCTCATGATTTACATACTCTCCCCCATTATCAGTTCAGAGGACTTTGATTTTCCTCATTGTGTCTCAACCAAGGCTTTGAAATCTTTGAGGTGTTCAAAGACCTTAGTTTTTCGTGTGAGAAACTAAATCCATGTGAAACATGAGAAATAATCAAACAAAATTAGAAAAAACCTCACTTTACTGATATATGGACGTGGAAAAGGAACCATGAAGTCTCTTGTTGGTTGTGGAGCCTGATTATATTCCTAATTCAAAGGTCCTTCCTTTCAGCCGTGTTTATACCCCATGAAGTATTTACACCCTAGAATTATGTACACTCTTCCATGCAGGGGAGTGCAGAGGGGGGGTACCCCCTCTGCAGGGTTCGTGGGGGCTATCCCCCCGGATGGGGGCAAGCAGGCCCCCAGCGGGGGTTCAGGAGCGAAGCCCCTGAAGGAAAAATTGCCTTGTAAATGTATATTGTAATTTCATTGTAAATCTAGACCGTTCATTATAAGGTCGCAGATCTAACGATAGAGATTATGTTAGGGTTTTTTTCCCTAGTAGGCAACCCTCTTTTATGAGGGAAATGTATTGCAGCTATAGTTTAGTGGTGAATATTATATTATGACATAGGAGATTGTGAGAGAAAGAAGAGGAAGTTACAGCGGGTTTGTTGTAGGTTGTATCCCTTCATATGCTGGATAATAATAAAGGAAGGACCTGACAATTTCTCTGGTGGACGTAGTCCACACTGGGTGAGCCACGCAAATCTGTGTCTCTATTGTATTGTGTATCTTCTATGTTTTGTTTCCGCATTTGTTTTATTTTATTCCTCCACGGTCTTGTTTTTCTAACAACTGGTATCAGAGTGAAAGATAACTCACAGGAAAAGAGGGTTCTTGGTTCGAGTGGGAGCAATGTCGGAAGATGGAAAGTTTAGGGTCGAGAAATTTAACGGCCAAAAATACCAGTTATGGAAGATGCAGATGGAAGATTATTTATATCAGAAGGATCTATTCCTACCATTGGGTGGAGTAGCAAAGAAGCCGACGGCCATGAAGGGAGAAGAATGGGATATTCTTGATAGAAAGGATCTAGGAACGATACGACTGAGCTTGGTAGCGTTGGTGGCTTTCAATATTTCCAAAGAAAATACAACGAAGGGTTTGATGGATGCATTGGCCAAATTGTATGAAAAACCCTCAGCATCCAATAAGGTATTTCTAATGAAGAGATTATTTAATATGAAGATGTCAGAAGGTGGGTCTGTTGTAGATCATTTAAATGAATTTAAT
>SNQJ01S0084192.1:24033-34665 GCA_010110895.2 Picea sitchensis
AATTTAGTAGTTTGTTTTAATTAGAGTAGTATATTAGTTAGTTAGTTTTCGTTTGTTTTATTAGTTTTAGTTTGTTTTATTAGTTTTAGTTAGTTTTAGTTAGTTTTATTTGTTTTAGTTAGATTAGTTTAGGTTAGTTTTCTCTTTGGTTTTCCTTAGGAGACCTTAGGGCGGCCAACGGAGCCGTTAAACTCGTCAGGGTGGTTCATTCCAAACAGCTTGGGTTATTTAGACAACCCCAAACCGGTTCCACTCTCTCAATTGACGGACGGACTCTTTCGCCTATCAACACACCGAAAACAAAGATTACATTCACGGGATACGGAGAACATAAGCAACATAATTATTCACTTACCTGGCACATAGAAGAACCATAGATGTGCTTTGCCTCTCCCTCCATTGCTCATAGAGCCGATCCTTATGAAAACCTCTGGTCGTATTCAGCGCAGAGGCCATCACTCAACAGAGCTAAGCCTACGAAAAAACCAGTCATGTACAGTGCAGAGGTACTGTGTGTTACAGACTAAGGGGAAAGAACGAAAACAAGGGTTACCTCGAAGGCCTTGCGAGAGGATTAATAGTTGTTGTTAAGCCTCATGTCACTGCCATGTGAATTCGAGGGAGGTGGTGAGCCCACGTTGGGAAGTTTCACCTAAGTGTCGAGTCTGGAAGGTAATAGACAAGTCTCCCCATTAATGGACCAGGCCAGGAGTAAATGCCTATAGACTTGACCTATCATCCACCATTAAAATGGTCTTCGAACCATTTTATTGTTATGTTATTAGTCAGGTAGGGTTACTAATAATATTTTTATGGTATATGTTCGCTGCATTATGTTATGTATAGAAACATTTCGACGCACTATGATAAAGCAATACATTGTGGTGGATAGTTATATGATAAAGGATATAATTANGTTATGTTATTAGTCAGGTAGGGTTACTAATAATATTTTTATGGTATATGTTCGCTGCATTATGTTATGTATAGAAACATTTCGACGCACTATGATAAAGCAATACATTGTGGTGGATAGTTATATGATAAAGGATATAATTATTAGGGATAGTGTTATTGTTATAGTATCCACATAATAGTCTATATGATATACGATATATATTGTTATGGGTAATGTTATTGTTATGATATCCATATAGTAGTCTATATGATATACGATATATATTGTTATGGTTAATGTTATTGTTATGGTATCCATATGTTAGCCTATATGATAAACACTATCTATTGTTATGGATAGTGTTATTGTTTTGGATATTCTATATGATAATTTATTACGCGATCTAATATGTCTTGACAAAGACATGGTGAGTACTCTAAGGGCTATGACAGGCTTGGTTGCAATTTTATTCAATACAGATAAGTGTATGATTTTAATCCAATAACGATGGCAACTATGCTATGCATATTATAAAACAATAAGGATGTAATTGATGGATTATCTCTATGTCGCAATCAATGCTGGAGAATCAAGGAACTTTAATGTCCCCTAACAAAAAAAAAATTATTTTGGGAAATTTGGGGTACATTACAACAAAGTTATCCTTAATTTACTTAAGTCCTCCACGACATTATATGTCATTGTAGTGGATTTTGAAGTCACATGTTTCCCTTTAGTTCCATTTCCATCTGTCACTTTCTCATTTGACATTTTTTATCTTGTTTTTTCTTTTTCCTTTTCTTTTTGTTTTTCCTTGTCAGAGTCGCCTTTATTTTTTGGTCTATTTACAAATCCTCTTGTCTAGGTGATGTTTTCTTGGGAGTTGGTATCATTTTCACCCTCTCCAAATATATGCATGGACTTATCACATCCGTCCATATGAATAGTTTCAGATATTTCATCAGGTGAGTAATAATTTTCTTTCTCAATTAATTGCTCATCATAGACATCATCTAGAACAACCTCAGTTGGAGTAGTTTGTCTAGGAACCCTTAGTCTTTGTGGATTATCCATGTTCTCAAACCTTACTTTTTTTGGGGGGGGAGGGTTCCTCCTTTTCTCTGGGATTGGCATTCTCATATTTGGCATGTAATTATCTCCCCTTCTTAGTTTGGCTATCTCTTTCTACATTTGTTTGATGGTTCTATTCATCTGTGCAATTTTGATTCTTTTATTAGTTTCTTGTGCCGCCACAGGGTCCACATTTACATCAGGTATCGTTCCCTTGAAAAATCCTCCTCCCGTTGTTAAATTCTGAGCCACTCGAGACTTGAATTCTTCGTTCTTTATTGAACTGGCAGCTCCCTGATTATCAATATTTAATCCTCCCAGCTGACTTTGTACTCTTCCCAGTATAATATTGGGGTCAAAACCTATTTCAATCATGATTTCTTCCATCTCAATGGATTAATTCATTGTCTCCTCCAAATTATCCATTTGGGATGTTCTAATAGCATATTTTACATTCGAGGTCATTGCATTCTTATAAAAACTGAGAATGAAAAGATCATTCGGTCTTTTTTATTTTGGAATCTTACTCAAGATTTTATTGAACCTAAGATTAAAATCTCATATCCTTCCATTCTTCCTCAACCTAATCTGGGTGAAATTGGTGAGAAGGGTATGGTAAGAAATTGGAGGGGAAAACATAGTCAAGAACATAGCTTCGAGGTCATTAAATGGGCGAATGGATCTACTGGGAAACATTCTATACCATTCATACGCTCTTCCTGATAAGGTTTGTAGAAACAACCTTACCATGACATCGTCATAGTCAACAAAGTGAAAATCATAAACATCAAGAAATAAGTCCAGATGCCTCTTTGCATTGATTTCTCCGTCTCCAAAAAATTCCTTTAAGGTTCCCTTAGAGAGAACAAGGAGTTCATTTTTCTCACTTATAATATTTAGAGGGGAATCTCTTACCCTCCTTTGATTTTCAAATACCAGGTTTCCTTGATTTCTTGCAACATCTCCTCCAGCTCCTTGTCTCTCCTCATGATGCTCATCTCAGGGTTGTTCGTTTCTTTTTGCCATGTATAGAGAGATTCCAGGGATAGGATTTTCACTTCTAAGAACAGAGACTGTCGTTCTTTTACTTCTGGTAATGGGTCCCTTGTATTCGTCCAACTTCAATCCCGACCTTGTTATTGTGCTATTATAGCTAGCCTTTGATTTCTTCGGTCTTGTCATTCCTCTATCCTTTGTCTTCAGAGGATTTATCTTTCTTCTTCCTCAACCACAGTTTTCCAAGACCTTTCTAAATATTCATGGGTCTTGAATGTTGATATTACTAAGTTGTATAAATGATGTAAAATGCTTCGTTGGTTGGTTAATCCAATTTCTAGGTGGCGTTGATCAGCTTGGGGAAAAGTCATATATTCTTTCAAAAATGCTAGACCAAGTTCCAATTTGTAGTTCATTCCCCGGTATGGTCACCAAAAATGTTGACGGTTGACTCCTTTAGGACCAAAACGAAAACCTCACGAGGATATAAATCCCCCTGCGTTTTTATAGAGGTGGTACTCCTCTTTAGATTTTCTTGGGATTTTCAAAAATTCAAAATGTAGAACTTGATAGAAGTCCATCCTAGTAATTCAAAGAAACATAAATATAGCGAGAAAATAAAAGGAAAATGTTTTCTGTTTATATTTTTAAGGAAAGTTCTTGAGAGAGGACCAAGAATTACACACATCACACATTTAAATAAAATAAGAAAACTTTCCTCACATCCATCATAGTTTAAGATAAAGATTTATGATCACATAAAAACAAAAGAAGATGATTTGCATGCATAAGAGAAATTTAACATAGTGGTGTTGACAGGCATTTATGACACACTGTCAACTGGAAGGGAATAGTCTGGTCCAAGGTTGTCTAAATAACCCAATTCGTTTGGAATAACTACCCCTGACGGGTTTAACGACTATGTTAGCCGATAAATGGATCTAATCTAAACTGTGAAAATAAAATAACTAACTATGCATTAATGAAGATCTACTATATACATTCACTACTCTCACTTTTATATGCAAAATATACAAATAAACATGTGCAAGATTTACGAGAAACCTTGTAAACTAACATTGTACAAGACAACCAAATCTTAGGAAAAATTAAATAGATCTAGAACATACTACTAATCTAATTTTAACCTTGAAACTAAAAAAAAAAGGAAAATAAATGAATGTAAATAATAATGTTTTAACTTAAATAAACAAAGTATTTAAGCTTAAATGCTAATTTACATTCACAAAATATAAATAAAAAATATATAAAATCATTAACCTATAATTGACCAGTATTTAAAGAGAACTTTTGGTTCTGCCTTCCTTTATAACGCTGCTCCAACAACCTGTCTATTAAGAGAAATCTATAGCAGAAGGTTTTGTAATTCTAAGATTGTGAAAGTGTCAGGATGAAAATCACTTTGACTGACAATTTAAATCTTATTTAAAATGTAGAAATAACAACTTTCAAATCATGATTCTTAGTGAAGATATAATAGACTAATCGATAATAAGAAAAATCTCAATTGAACAATTATATCTTTACAAATCCAAATTACATGAATAAACTCAATATAATAAAAGATTTGTATCAAAATAATACAATCACCAATACCAAGATAATTGAGATAATAGACTATTAAAGATTGACAAAATTAATACATAAATGATAGCAATTAACCATGTATTGATAAAATAGACTAAAGCTAATTTAAATCAATGCATAATCAATTACTCAAAGAATATGAACCATAATAATAAAAAAATATAATGAAAACAAAACCCTTTTACTCATAGGACAAAAGTCATTAAGCAATATCGAATTTCATATTCTTTTTTGAAAATATTGGCCCATTCTCCCAAAAATGCCAACCATCTGTTACTCCTTTTGAAAAGAAAAGGTTTACAAAATAAATAATATACAAAAGAAATGATAAAAATCCTCCTCTGAATTTCTTCTATCTCCATTAGTGGCTCTGAACTTTCTCATATATTTATGAAATGAATGAACAGTCTAGGTGTCACTAACAATTTCCTCCACCTAAACTTTTCCTCGGAAAGAGACCATAATATCTCTCAAATCGCGTGTTAGTTTGGGAAAAATATCTAATTTAAGATAAATGGGCCCATTCTGCATATGGGTTTTCAGCCGTTTCTTGAGATGCCTCATGGTTTGGTTACAATTAGTCCCGCAAAATCATCTATCTATTCTTGAACGCGTTTCCAAATCTTATCTGTTGTTTCTCATAAATTATTTGCAGCAATCCAATGTATTTTTGGATCAATTATCTTGAACGTATTTAGATAATTAAATCAAGCCATGATCAGGTTTGTACCAAATATCTGATAATAGAAACATGTGAAACAAAAATAAACCAATTTAATAACCTAAATATAAAAATTGTGAATAAAAAAAAATCTAAAACAATAAAATTAAAATGAATTTAAACTAAAAGATAACTATAAGTTGTAAGCAAATATTGGTTATATTTTCCTTTCAAATATGATCTTAAAATTCTAGAATCTTCAAGTTGATGAAGAGGAGAAAAATATTAATTTTGGGTTTCCACAAAATCAAACAAATGATAGATAATTCTTTTTTTATTTTTATTTTATTTGGAAATGAGATGCAAAATGACAAAATAATTTAATTAATTAAACCTACCAAATGATTTTGTGAAAATGAGAAACCAACCAAGATATTATTTGATGAAAGATTGAACCCATTATTTAGTATAGTCAAAATTGCTAATGAGCAAAAGATGAAAACATAATTATAATTTAAATGAAAGTAAACAGTTTATAAAAATTAATGTTTTCATTTAAATTAAGATTTCTATGCTCGTCTCTCCTTCATTCAAATTTGATCAAATGTGAACAAATGTCAAAGAAAATATGTGTCACAATAAGCTTTATTTCTATAAAATCATTGTTATTAATCCATGTCTTCAACCAAGCCATCATAAATTCAATAAGTAAGAGGTAATAACAAACTCGCAAATTATGAAGCTCGTCCATCAACATCAAAACTCTTTAGAAAGAAAAACGAAATGGAATTTGAATTTCATGAAATTCAAACCAAACAAAAGAAAATAATATAAAATCAAACCAACCTCGAAACAAATCAAACGGATACCAATCCAATCAAGTCAAAGGGAAACAAACGAAGAATCCAAGTAAATTTTAGAGGGACCCTAGATTTTGATTAAATAAAAAGAAGGGGGTTGTTGCGGGCACCCAACAAATGAAGACTCACTGGGTGGATTAGTTATCTCTGCATTGATTCAGAACATATCATTATGAGGAATTATAGTAAGAGGTACCAAGTTGTCATATCTTCAAATTTACTTAAGAAAATCCCTTGTTTGGTCTATATAGTATTGATATTATCTCTGTAGACATAGATAGATTGATGTTACCATAGTTCATGAATTGAGGGGAAATATCTTGTCAAGAATTAAAATATGAACTATTGTTTCACCAATGGGTCATGACAGTTTTAAGAAAATGACTTCAATGCCACAGGCAGGGCCACTACTGTCAGCAGGAGTTCATAGCCTCAATAGGGTTTCCTTTTAACCTATCTGGTTGCCTTGATCCCATCTAATAGTTTAAGCACACATGATGGATCATTCCTGGAATTATTAATTTTTATTCTTATAACATTTTGATGACTAACTGAAATTCACTACTCTAGATTGGTGACTGGTTGGTAAGCAGTGTCATCCACAAAAATCCATGGAGGTGAGCAAGTCGGCTCGTGATGAGACCTCTTGTCCTTCAGTTGATAAGAATGAAGGCCACTACCTTGTCTTGGTGACCATAAATCATAATGTCACTTCTGTAAAATTCCTATGGTCATGATGGATCGACTCGTGATGAAACCTTCCAACTCTCAATTAGAAACTTTATGCATCATTATTTCAAGCTCACAGGTGATCCAATCATGGAATTTGATTTTATTCTCTGAATAAGAGATTATCTAGAAGATGGGGAAGCATAAATGGAATGTACCTTAAGGACTAGGATGGTGTAAAACGTATTATAATAGCCATGATAACCATAGATCACTCAAAATTTCATAGACAATTCCTTACAAGAATGTTGAAGGGAAAGAAGAATGGTAACAATCGAAAAAATTGTCTAATAGAGTTGAGATAAATCTTATTTCAAGACCAGATTTGGACTATCTCAGGTTATTTGGAGACCAACAAGTGGTATGATCTTTTGAATAATATTTCCATATGGTGATAAGTTTCAAACAACAGAGTTATTGAACCAGAAATATAGACAAACAATAAAGAAAAGACTCACTCAAAAAATAGAAAAGAAAGAGCATTCAACAAACCAAATCAACTTTGATTGAAAGAAATCAAAATTAGAAGTACATTGAAACAAAAAAATCAAAACAACAAAAGCACACTTTCAGAAAACGATTTTGGCCAAAGATAAACTCGTGCTTTTGGATCTACTAGCATCCCATTGTAAGACAAAGGAATAACTAAATCATACAAATTCTCATGTACGGAAGGTTCTTTCCTTAAGATAATGTTTCATGAGATGTGAGTTTATTCAGAGATTAAAGGAAACATAAAAATTCCTATTAAGATGAGTGCAGTACTACTCGTGGCACCTTGGGTCAGGGTTGAATTCAAGTGAATTGAAAGTTCAAATTTACTTATCTCTTTACTTTTGATTTTAAAATTTCCATGATGATAATGCATTTTTGAAAAGAAATATTCAACGAAAAGCAGAGAGAAAGGGATTAAAGTGGACTTCCCTGATAACATTCATATTTTCTCTTGGTGTACCCACTTGTGTTCATAACTGCATTATTACAAAAATAAACAGTGAGAAAGGAAACTAAAGGAAACATACTCTTAAACCTACTCTAACTACTAAGAAAATCAAAATACTAAGTGAAGGCATGCTTCCATTGTAACCATCAGCGTAACTTCAATCCTCCAATGAAAAAAAATCAAATATTAGTAACAAGAATTGTAGTATATCGAAATATGACAAAAATACATCATACTTACCTTTATAAGCATCATTTAGAAACAAATCAAGCATGACCTTATCATTCCCTTGAACATTCTTTCTGTATGAAACCTCCAGCCATTCTGCAATTTTGTCATTATATGGGTCACAAAAACATGAAAAAATGTAACTGAGATTGGGAATCTTGTCAAAGTTATGGGGACCTAACATAACCATTGGCCTAGACCGAAGTGCCCCATCCTACTGACAATTTTCCTTTCGTTCCATGTTTTCTCCATTTGAAGGATATAAAAGGAGTGTGTCAAAGTTACCTCCTTGATCTCTAAATAAGGTGAAAATAATATTACCATTCCCTGGAAACCTTTTGAGATATGAATACTCCATCCAATCTGCAATCTTATCATAATACGTGCAACTACTAACATGGTGTTGTTCAAAATGATTCACAGACGACAAATATTCCTGATTAGAATAAAGTATTAGATTATCATGGAAAGAATCTTGTAAAAAGGTAAGATCAAGATTGCGAGAAGTTATCGTGATTTTTGATCGAAAAAGAAGTGTCCCATTCTCTTGAAACTTTTCCTTGAGCTTGAATACTTCAAGATTAACTATTTGATGTGAACTAAATGGAAAAACCAAAATTTTTGAATAATCATCATTGGTAATAGTATTTGGTTGATTATACTTTTCAACCTCAAATAATTGATCATGGAAAATTTCAGATCCTTCTTTAAACACAAATTGAGATGAATCAATGGAAGACACAATTTGAAACTCTTTCAAATCATTTATTGATTTAACCATGGATAATTAATGAGAATAAGAATTAATATGTTCATCCGCAGAATTATTCTCATCTTTATCTTCTATTCGGTAATCTTTATTAATTTGTACCTGGTTATATAATGTTGAATTCTCTCCAAGGTAATCTGAAACACACAATTGCACAACATTAGGATAAAAAATATCAAGGAGCAAGAAATAATATGTCGAAGAATTCAGAAGACAAAATGTGTCTCTTGGAATGATTGGAATATTTATTTTGAATTGTGGTTTTGTTCTCTCTCCTTGTATAATCTGATCAACCCCCATCATATGATATTTTAAAGAGTATGAGACAGTTTCTAAGAGACAATTTGGTTCATTGTGTAAGGAAAAATGTGAGAGAAAATCACTAGAGATAGATGGTTGATTAATAGTATGACTAATGATGGTGTCTCCTACTGATTGATCATGCACTTGTTCAACTAAATGAGGGGAATTTTTATCGTCCACATGATTATCAACTTCACATTCGATCTCTTTTACTTCAAAAACAATTATAAAATCTATGAGAGTGTGACAACTGTCCTTTTTTAAAGTCGAGGTTCCTTCCTCAACAGGAGGAGACATTGTTGGCAAAGAGTGATTAGAAGTGACAATTAAATTTTGTAAAATATGACGTTTCTCCTGATGATCTAGGGGATCAAATTTTGCTCAAAAATTCAAAGTGCTTGGAATCGCTTCAAATCGAATTGGAGCATAGGCCTTGTCATTATGAACCCAACACAACTTTTTTGGGTTCAAACGGACGTTGGGAGCGAGAGATATCGCGTTCTGTTCAAAATGACAAACAGGCAAAAAAAAAGGGATGGTGACTGTACAGTCCATACAGTCAATACGGATGCTGACGTGGTAGTCCGTATGACACATGGTAAAGCTGAGTGGTAGACGGTTGGCAAATGTGGACGAATGACATTGCGACATGTGGTAGTATTTGGTTGGTTGTATGGTGCCACGTGGCCCAGTCATGGGCTGCCATGTGGCACCTTGTTATTGGTTGGTTGTATAAAATTATTTGGAGTCTTCCAGATTCAACCCCGTGACCTCCACCCACATGCATAGCCTTTGCAAAGTCCGCGCTACCAATGCACAACTATATTGGTTCTTACTATGTAATAGTTTTTAAATTATATGAATTTGCATATGTGGATAGTCGAGGCGCAACCGGGCTAGGGCTTAGCCCCAACCCCCAGTTGCATATTGCGTTAACATATGACCCATTGCTATACCGATTGGCGCGTGTGCACGGATTGCATTTTGATTTGGTTTTGAATGTGGTTTAAACGGTTTTTAAAACCAACGACCCACCACATGTCCCTTTTCTATTGGCCTTTGGGACGAAGGCCATATTAAGTTTGTGCGTGGTCATATGGGCCACACGACCATAGCCTTGGTGGTTAGGGTCTAGGTGCACCCGTAACCATCCTACAGTTCACACTGTTTGTGCGGTTGCACCCGGTGCTGAGTTTTAATGCTTAAATATGCGTGGGGGCTAGGTTGAGCCAACAAGGGTGCAATTTGTCGATGCAGAGACAACAAGTTTGAAGGGGGACTTCTAGGAAGCCTATCTTCTTTAATTTTTGGCCAATCGAGGTGCCGAAAAAGCCCATCTAGGGGTTTTTGGATGTTCTGGAGCCATTGGGGCCATCTATTTGGAATTTTGAGCATTGTAAAGCACATTTTTTAGCACTTTGAGAAAATAATACAAAAGATCCATTGGAAGCTGGACCAGAAGATGTATCCCAAGAGAGGGGTGAACTCCTTTATCATTTGTTGTGTTATGTGTTTTCTGTTCACTGTTTATTGTTGTTGTTTATATGCATCTTGAATGAGTAATTT